>CAHIKZ030000058.1:5605000-5627500 GCA_903632075.3 Acanthosepion pharaonis
TAATATTTCGGAATTGTTAATCGGTGAAACGCGTTCCAATTCCCGTTGGCTTCGTTATATTTACTTACGCGCACATACCCTTGGGAAAGGTACCTCTTCTCCCCACCTAGTTATGGGTTAATTAGTAAGACTTGTACCACTAAACCCTTATCATCACCCAAAAAATTTCTTATAGTCTAAAAATATTTTCTGGCTTTAAATAACTTTCAAAGAGATGATAAGCCGTCGAAAACGAATTAATCAAACATAATTTCTGTTTGAATTTCTGAAGTGAGGAGTTATAATTATTTACACTATTTACATGCGGACTATTGTCCTCATCTTTGTTGTTGCTATCACAACGTTTCGGCCTTCATCAGTATAACCTACAAAGTATGAACTGAATACTTTATTTAATCTACGGGGGTAGATATCAAGTCTAGTTTATATTTTTAGTATTGGTCGCTCTGTTTTTGCTGAGTTCACCGGTCCATGGATTCAATTCATAACTACTATGTCACAAAATTCAACACTAAGCTATTGTCCCATAAGACGATTCCGTGTGAAGAACTTGGAGCCTTAAACCTAACCTGCCTGTTGATGAGTGCTTCTGAGCCTTGTCATGCTTGTCTACACTCACTGAAGCTTGTCTCTTTTGTTACAGCCGCAGATGCTGTTGAAAACCTACCGTCTTTCTTTATTCTATGTCGTATTTATTACTGTGCTCTACTGCTAGTATATATATATATATATATATGTGTGTGTGTGTGTGTGTGTGTGTGTGTGTGTGTGTGTGTGCTGATTCATGTGCAAGCTAGTGGGGACACGCACGCTACCACGCACAAACGATACACAGAAATGGAAATAGATTTGACAGTTTCATGGGTGATGTGTGGATAGTAGGCATCTGTCATCCACCATCACTAACACCAAACCTAATGATTTTATTAGGATTTAGGCAGAAAGTCGAAAAAATAAGATCAAGGCCCACTACAAAAGAAGAAAATGAACAATGAAATTTTAAAAGAACACATGGAAACTTTATTCCTTTAAAAACTGATTCCTTTAATTTGCCTGAAGAAAGACACGTGACCGGAAACCCGTGTAGCTAAGGAGGTTTTGTTGGTTGATTTGGTTTAAACACTATGGTTTATTTAATGCCAAAATCCAAATATTTTGAACGCAATTGCATGCCTTTAACTACAGCTAAAATGTATTGTTGGTCGTTTTGCTTGAAAAATATATTGCTGGTTATTTTACTATAAATGCGTATTGCTGATAATTTTACTATAAAAATGTATTTTTATACTTTCATAATGTTTTGTTTTTGTTTGGTGGAGTTCATTATTGATCCATAGCTAGTAGCCTAACAGGTGCTACCATCGTGGGTCAAGGTGAACCTGGGAACAACAGTAATTAAGAGGTACCACGGTCCTCAAAAACTTCCAATCTCCTGATCAGAGGTCTTCTGCTGGATGTAGTTTATCGTCATACCCAGGGCTATACTAAGCAGGTTCCATTAGCCTAGCATATCATCAACATGTATACACCTAATGAAAGCTAGAATGCACAACAGCTGAGGCGTTGGGATGAGAACAACAATAACAAGGAGAATAGTCCGCATGTAAATTGTGTAAATAATTTATAATTTGCTTTCTAACCTTACACTTTTTTTATTTGATTTTTGTAACCACTTAGATCAAGCGTACACGGCGCACGTTTACCGATCATTACAGGAGGGATAAAACTGGGAAGAGATATTTACAAAACAAACATTGCAAGGAACGTCTCCTACGTGCACTCAGATCAAGACCAACGAATAGTAAACATATGACGCACTATCGAAGTTGTAGTCACTAAAATGCTTTCGCACTGCATCATTTGTTGTTGAGCGTTTAGATGATTATCAAACATCTCACGATTGTTTGTTTTTATTATTAATTTTACAGTATTTGGGTTTATTTTAATTTTGTTTCGTCAGTGTTATAACGAAACGGTGTTTAGGAAAATAAACGTTAAACGACTACCTACAACATATCTGTCTGTCTGTATGTATGCACGTCCGCCTGTCTGAAAGATTGAAATATATATATATATATATATATATATATATATATATATATATATATATATATATGAAGACGAAACATAATCTGAGGTTTAGAATTTTTTTTTTCCATGATAACAAGATAAGGCTAGCTTTCGTTTCAGAAGCTCAAACTCGTACATATGTCTTTATATACACAAATAAAACTGAAGGCGTATAGACAAAGACGTTTTTATTTGAGGAGTTATTGATTTACCTAATCACTATATCGATCCTATTAGATTTCCAGAAGAATATTTATGAGAAACGTCGTGAACTAAACTAGAAATAACAAAAAAAAAATCATCAATCTGCGGGAGATTGACATTGAATGCGGGCATATATGCACGTGTGCGTGAGAGAGCGAGAGAGAAGTATATGAAAGTGAGAGAGTGTGTGTGGCTCTCTGTGTTTCTGTGTGTGTGTGTGCGAGTGTGCGTTTGTGTGTACGAGTGTGAGTGTGTGTGTGTGTGTGTGCATGGGTGTGTGTATGCAAGAGAGAGAAAGAGAGGCGCGTGTGTGTGTGTGTATGAGAGAGAGAGTGTGTGTTTACGAGTGTGAGTTTGTGTAAGCGTGTATGTGAGCGAGTGTAAAGAGAGAGAAGCGTGTATGTAGGAGAGACTGTGTGTGTGTGTGCATGTGTGTGTATGTATGCGAGAGGGAGAAAGAGAGAGAGAAAGTGTGTGTGTGTGTGTATGAGAGAGAGTGTGTGTGTGTGAGCGAATGTAGGTTCATACTTTTTTCCTTATTCTTCCTTATCTCTTTCGATTTCCTTTTTTGCGTGAATTTATTCAAAAATTATAACATAAACCCGATTTTATAACATGTTTATATTATAATTTTTTAATATATTATATTCGCTCTACTCTGTATTGATCACTCTTTTACGAATAGTATTTTTGGTTATTGGAATTTATTGTATATACCAAACCTAAACTATGTATATATATATATATATATATATATATATATATATATATATGTATGTGTGTGTGTGTGTGTGTGTGTGTGTGTGTGTGTGTGTGTGTGTGTGTGTGTGTGTGAGACAAAGTTTAAAAAAGATTTTGCTTGACGCGTTTCGTCCTTCAGGACTTCATCGACCTAAATTGTTACACGAAATCTTTTTTCCCACTTTGTCATACATTTTCCCTCCAATATTGTCCTTGATATACAAAAATTTATATCCGTTATACATATATATATATATATATATATATATATATATATATATATATTTATGAGTGTGTGTGTGTGTGTGTGTATGTGTGTATATGAATGTATGTATATAATTATTACTTCAAATTGTTATATATATATATATATATATATGCAATTACTATTATTATTACTTCAAATTTCATATATATATATATATATATGTGTGTGTGTGTGTGTGTGTGTGTGTGTGTGTGTGTGTGTGTGTGTGTGTGTGTGTATAAGTGCGCAGGTATGCAGAAAATAGAAAAGAACACGTTGGGTGCATAATCCGGAGTTCCTTCGTATTTTTGTTTTTATTTTTAAGAAGACAGTGCTCCATACAGAAGTAGAGCGTATATTATAATATTTTTTTTGTTTAAAAATATGATTCCTTCGCTAGATAAGAGTTCTCATGTTTCAAAAACGAGAGCCGAAACCATCCAAATAATTATTAAAATTAAGTTGAATTAAGGTGTTTAATCTTCAAGCGAAATTTTAGGAATAAGATATCTCTTGGTTTACGTGTGTTTTTAGGCATGATTTCGGCTTTTTTTTTTGAAACATGATAACTCTCATGTAGCGAAGGAAACATATCTTTAAACAAAAAATATTATAATTATATATATATATATATATATATATATATATATATATATAGATAGATAGATAGATAGATAGATAGATAGATATCAGTTTTGTTATGGTTTAATTTTGAATTTAATTTTCTGAAGGTTCGTAATATTTTTCAGAGACTTCATTAAATTTAAATGAAGTGTGCTGAATATTCTTAGCCAGGCCAAGAAACCCTTCCAAAATTACAATTCTGTTTGTTCTTTTGGTCAGACGCTGGGAAATAGGTTGACCCGAGAACTTTTCATAATGTTAATCAGATTATTATAAATAATGGCGTGTAGCAATGTTCACTGCTATAATTGTAATGTTTATAACGTCATTGAGTATATTGTTATTATTGTTGTCTCTATCAGCCATATTTGTTAATATTATTATTTTTTTATATCAGTCATATTCGCTGTTGTTTTTCTTCGTTACTTTGTTATCGTTTTGAAACAATTTTTGCGTTGTTTTCATACATTGTGCCAAGGTACATACAGTGTTATATGGTCGGAAGAATTTTGGAAAATAAAGAAAAATTTCTGATTTTTTCAACGGTGAACAATTTTTTATAATAATAATATTATTAATAATAATAATAATATCGAGTGCTTAATTCGAATATACTATGTTGATACTATTCCTTTATTCCATTTTATTTTCGAATTTAATGTCTGAACTTTCAAACAGAAAAATAATGAAAGATTTGCGCCATAACAACTTCTCCTGTTATGCATCAGGGTGAGTCCCAGACAAAGGCCATATTCAACATTCGTGAGAAATAATAATAATAATTTTTTTTTTTTCAGTGTAACATTTTGAATTCACCGATTTTATTATCTGTCAAGTCACAAGGACCCTCCGGCAGTCAACACTTTCCTCAAAATATATGTCCAAGAGAGCCAATTTTAGGGTGCATCCAAGATGGTATGGTATCGCCAGCTGTTCACATAGTTTTAATGGGAATGATTACAATGCACCAGTCAGCAGTGAAATTACTTTGATATCCCCTTCCTTCATTCCAAACAATCTTGACACCTCAACTTTCAAATCAGAGTAGATTATAATTTTATCAATCACCTTATTTGCTATATTTGTATTATTTGCTATGGCAACATCAATAATATGAATGTTCTTGATGCCTTTATCTAGCACAATAATAACCGGACGGAGATGCTATATCACTGTGTGCGAAAATTGTAGTTATTATTATTATTATTATCATAACATCTCAAGGCTCAAGGCAACAACATCACCTGTTGTTATTGAATGTTATCAAATGGAGCAAACCAATGTGTGCATCAAATTTCTGGCACCCCTAAAATATATAAATTGCAAAAAAACATAGTCATGTGTACTTCGCACATTTGTAGATTCCTCTCTATGCAGTGACAATTACATATTTGCTTCACTCTTATTGCATAGCTTCTAATATGTTTGCATCTTCTGATACAAAATCCTGTTTCTTGATGTCTCTGATTGAGACTTGGAAGACACTCGTACTAAGCAAAGTAAAGGTAAAACACAATAATAATTAGAAGAAAAAAGATGATGGCGACGATAATAATAATAATGATAATAATAATAATAATAATAATAATAATTACTACTACTACTAATAATAATAATAATAATAGCACATTGATTAACATGAGCATACCACGGGACAAAAAACATTTTTGCGATGGTTATTGAAAAAACAAAGCAAATACAAAAACCTGGAGATGGAAATAGAAAAGAAATGTGGTACTTAAAAACTAAAAGTCTTCCTGTTGTGGTTGGAGCTTTGGATCTAATAAAAAAAGGAACTCAAGAATGAATCAACTATATCTCTGATGCAGCATCTCTACGAGAAATCAAAAAAATAATTCTAACAAGCACAACCCACATCATGCGAAAAGGTTTCACTATTTATGTGTTTTTGCTAATAACTTTCTTTTTTTTTAATTATGTGGAAACGACAAAGAACACAGCCTTCGCTTGCACTCGTCATTGGTCATGACCCGGCTTGGGATTAAAAAAAACAAACGCAGATCAAAAAGAACTGTTTTATAATAATAATAATAATAATAATAATAATAATAATAAATAACAATCAAAGCTAATCGTCCTGATAACGTGATTAGTGACCGCAAAAACAAAATATGCCTCCTTATTGTCATGGCAGCTCCTGCAGACTGCAATGCATCTTTGAAGATCTTCAAAAATCTATCAAAATACAAGGACCTTGAAATCGAAATCTCAAGAATATGGTACTTGAAGACATTAACAATTCCAGTTATAGTTGAAACCCTCGGATTGATTGGAAAATATTCCAATAGACTCCCTGAAAGGATTTCTGGTAGCCCATGCCTTAAAGAAATACAAAAAGTTGTCCTCACAAATACAGCCCACACCTTACGAATGGTTTTATCTATGTAAAACTGTTCAGTGGAAAATGTCATGAAGTCATTTCTGACCTTAGGTCTCTGGTCGGGACCCGGAAAGAAATGAATATACACCGGAAACCAAAGGAAATAAATAAATAAACAGATAATAATAATTAGGAAGCCGAAGTCTAATCCAACTTGAACTAACCCTAAAAACTACAACAATCTTACAAAAACCAATGACTCTCTCCTACAAATAGTAAAACACCAAATCCACTCCATCAACAAAAAAGCTGAACACTTCAAGAAACAGTTTATATAAATGAAACCATACCAACAAAAAAGCGAAGTGAATAGTAACTACGCCAAACGAGTAAAACAAGAAGCAAAATCACTTGGCCAAATGAAATTACAAAAACAAAACTTGTAGGACAAGGCGTTGCATGGCAAATACCTAAAAAAGAAGTACAAAAGCAAATGTAGCCGAACAGAAAACATATCAGTGACTGAGGAGTACTGTATTGAAAGCTGAGACAAGAGGCCTAATTATTGCAAAACCCCGAAACCAGATCCTGTCACTGTCACATAATCAAGGATGGAACAAACCCGAAAAGTAGTATCTGCGGAAAATATGATGAAACTGTCGACAATATTATCTCAGGATGCCCAGAACTGGCAAAAAATGAATATACCCACAGACATAATGTAGTGACATATGTGCACTGGAAGATATGCAAGAAGCATAAAATCGAAAACACTGAGAGATGGTATGAGCACCAACCACACACAGTTACCCAAAATAACTATGTAACTATCCTTTGAGAAATGCCAATTCAAACTGACAGAGAAATAAAAGCCAACAGACCTGATATTATCATAAAAGACAAGAAATTCAGAAAATGTATGCTTATTGACATTGCAGTGCCATCTGAGAGAAACAGCTCCATAAAAATTATCGAGAAATTTTCCAAATACAAGGACATGGAGATCGAGATTAACGGGATGTGGAGAATGAAGACTGAGACTGTACCAATAGTAATCGGAGCACTGGGCCTCGTGAGAGAAGGAATGAACAATTTTTCTATTAGTGTCCCAGGTGACATTAACATCCTGGATGCCCAGAAGATCGCCCTACTAGGAACATCACATATAGTAAGAAAAGTTTGTAGTCATATCTAGAAGATATCTGAAGAAGCCTAACTTTGGAGTCATATCTAGAAGATATCTAGAAGATATCTGAAGAAGCCTAACTTTGGAGTCATATCTAGAAGATATCTAGAAGATATCTGAAGAAGCCTAACTTTGGAGTCATATCTAGAAGATATCTGAAGAAGCCCTAACTTTGGAGTCATATCTAGAAGATATCTAGAAGATATCTGAAGAAGCCTAACTTTGGAGTCATATCTAGAAGATATCTGAAGAAGCCTAACTTTGGAGTCATATCTAGAAGATATCTGAAGAAGCCTAACTTTGGAGTCATATCTAGAAGATATCTAGAAGATATCTGAAGAAGCCTAACTTTGGAGTCATATCTAGAAGATATCTGAAGAAGCCTAACTTTGGAGTCATATCTAGAAGATATCTAGAAGATATCTGAAGAAGCCTAACTTTGGAGTCATATCTAGAAGATATCTGAAGAAGCCTAACTTTGGAGTCATATCTAGAAGATATCTAGAAGATATCTGAAGAAGCCTAACTTTGGAGTCATATCTAGATACTGAACAAGATGGATTACCCGACCTAAATGTAGTTCTAATTAAACCCCAGCTACAAGATTATATTCTGTTTGTATGAATATCTGTCTCCATATTTCGCCCATTTGAATGTGATGCATCATACGTATTCTTTATTAGACTGGGTGTCATGATGGGTACATAAGGCTTCATATATGTATTTGTGAATCAGAAAGTTAGTCCTCAATACATTCACACATACAGGAGTATATCAATTAGATCTATCATGGTGAAAGTATTAATGAACAATTAACGAGGTTTTCATCGTTTTATGAAAGTCAACTCCTCGTGACTTAGTTTGGTTTTCGTTTTGGTAATGGATGTAACGATGTTATCAGACATCTCCAAGAAATTGTTTACCTCTCTAATAGAAAACTGTATACCTGCTTTGCCGACCTCACAGCAACATATAATCTGATCTATAGAGACTTCTTCCTTTCATCCATTAGAAACCACTTTCTAAACACCGAATTCACTGTCTGAATCGATCTGACAGAGGAACAGTATTGAGCTACAAAATCTTATATGTCTGGTGAGGACCACAATACAGACCTCATCAGGAATACGACAAGGAGAAAATGTGAGCCCCAGTCTGTTTAATAATCTTCCTAGACTATACCCTGTGTATTTACATGCATAGATGTGATGAGATGGGAACTGGCCATTTAAACATTCCATACCGTATCCCAAACGAGTCTACCAGTAGAAGACAACGATCTTGCTTTCCCTCCCGAGGCCAATGTACTGATGATGAGTGAGGCTATGCTGATGACATAGGTGTTCATAGTTGAGATAAGAATTATATTGAACAGAAAATCAGTGTCCTCTATCAATGGTTCCAAGAAAGGTTTATCTTGACTCAAGACAACCTAATCCAGGATGTGTAATTAGTAAATACTAAACACTTCAGATACCTCGACGTATGGATCGACTATAATAAATTAAGTTTAGGAGAAAAAGAAATTGAACATAAAATAAGCTGTGCCAGGGGTAGTTTCGCCAAACACCTCTAATAGTTACAAAATCAAAACATCAACCTGAAAACTCGAGTCATGTTCTTAAATAATCTCATCAGATCGAAACTTTCATATGGATGCCATGAATGGCGCCAAACTCGTTCAGAAATATTTAAACTGTCAGCTGTATACAACCACTTCCTAAGTTCAATGGCAAAAACGGGATTTTAGCGAGTAAAACCTGAGTCTTGACAAATATCATCCTTCTTTGAACGTTGTGAACTGGCGCTAAAAAATTACAAAGAACTGTACCAAATAACAAAAACCACATTGCTTGAGGACTACCAACAACAACAACAACAACAACTTAAATGGTTACCACGTGTAATTCGAAGAGAAAATAATGACATAAGATGTTAATATTACCCACCACTTCATAGAGAAAGTTTAAAAGGAAACATACTGGAAAGAGCTATAATAGTTACTGGACTTGAGAAATCTGTTTTCCTGAAAAATTGTTTTAAGAGAAAGATTTTATAAATTTCAACCGAAAGCAGTACTGACTACTCAGTCAATGAATGACAAATGTTTCCTTATAGGGAAACAGCTAATATTAACATTACCATTTTCTTGGTGTCTTGCTCTTTCTATAATAATCATCATTTCGTATTATTTCTACCTGCTACAGATTGCCACATTTCTGAAACATTTTATTTTTTTGTAGGAATTTCAGCCATCATAAGTTTTTAGGCCGAGACCTCTCTCTCAGTGGCCAGTCGTAGTTTTTATCGAGACACCATCTCGAAATAAATTTGTAGCAAAAGCTAAAAAGTTTCAAACTGTCTGTTAGGTAGGGACTTGTGTCTTCGTGTATATTTGACTGTGGTGCATGTGCTTCGTATACACTTATCAGACTGGATATCATACGGGATATGATGGACCTCGTAAATTTTTATTCCCACGTCATTTTTTTGTTGGTGGCCAGGGTGCTGCTTCTCACTCAATAATAATATCCACCGGAAACAGCCTGTTCAGTACCACAGATTTCCTTGTCAGTTGCCTGATCCTGAACAGTTGAGTATCTCCCCTAGCAGCTGACGAACTGCACACCTCTATTCCCGGGCGAGAGAAGTAGGGAGCACCACAGAATGCGTCAACAGAGTTGGGATTTGCTTTTATTTTTGTTTTTTTATACATTTGCGGGACGAGGCAGCCAGTGCGACCTTGGAGCAACATTAAATTACTTGTGAGCAGCCTTAATCAGAGACTGAGCAGACTGTGTGACTCGACTTGAACGGTTGTCTAGCTTATCCCCACTTGCAAGGTTACCATATCATGCTCGTACTGTATCTTCCTGGTATATTGTTAGAATGGTATACTATCAGACTGGGTATCATAGTGGATATACTGAGATTCGTATAGTTGTAATCCAGCATCACTTTGTTGGTGCACTGTTTGTTATTCAATAATAATAACAATACCAAGAGGAAAAAGACAATGTATGCAAGCTAATAAACACTTGTGCAAATTAATTGCAACAACCGCTTTAGTTTCCTTTCTTTCACGACACGGTCAGTCTTAGACCCACTGAACTGACAGGGTGTAATCGATTTCTATTTTTTCCTCAGATTAGGTCATTTGCAGTGTTGTGCAGTAATATGAATCTATTTTCTGGTGTATGAGGTAATTTGCTTGGCATTGAAAAATATTGCATCATCATGAGTGCGTCAGATTTTCATCTAGCCCAGACACTATTGTCTCGACTGTCGATTAGTTGTCCTACGGCCATTGTCTGCGATGGACATTACTCCAAGGAAGCGTACGAAAATTGTAACGCTGCAGAAACATAAGCCTTACCAGTGAGAACATCAAAGTACTATAGACGGGACCGGAAACTTTCCTGATTTAAATCCAGTCGAGAATCAGTGGTCAATCTGCAAGGAACGACTTCGTCGAATGGACATACAAAATACTAACATATGCACTGGGTCATGTTTCACTGGAAAAATACAAAAAAATGTAAATAATAACGGAATTATTCGTTTTGTTTCAATTAATTTGCACAAGGGTGTAAGAATTTACTGAAGGAATGTTGACAAAACCTATACTACGATTAATAAAACCAACGTAGAAAGAAAGATATCTGCAACAATGACATCATTATGAACATTTTTATAATAACAACAATAGCAACAACAATAATAATAATAATAATAGCAATAATAATAATAATGATGATGATGATGATAAACAATGACAACAACAATAAAAGAATAAACAAATAAATAAGTTCGATACAAGAACAATTTTTTTTAAAAACAAATCCTAATAAAAACTCGCCCCGAATGAGATGTTGACCTTTATTCTTCGCGCAGTGGACTGTTTTATTGATGTAGTATACAGAAGCATGATGAAAAAAGTCGAGATGATCAAAGGCGACCGAGTATTGATCCGTGAAGTCATTTGAAAATGGAAACTTCCGATGATGGAAACTCGTTGATATTCCCCGATGGCTATACGTTTCGAGGGAGAGTTTTATTTGCTTAGGTGAATAAAGTCGTGTTTGTAAGCGAAGGCGGCAAAGGAAAAAAAAATAGTGTCGGAATATGCGTGTATCGGAGAATGTGAGTTCACACTGAGAAACAGTTAATATTAACGAGAAAGTATGAAAGAGAGAGAAAGAGAAAAGTGAGGGATTTGATTAAAGTTGGTTTGCAAATAAAATAGAGTGAGTGGTGTCACAGAGAAAGGAAAAGTAGCAGTATGAGTAACATAAAGGGAGAGTAGGTATAATAAGAGTGAGAGAGTCTCTGTTTAAATAGGGTTCTGATAGAGAGAAAAAAAAGGTTGTAGGAAAGAGAATTCTGCAAGAGAAAGAAAGCTATTTCCTTCGACCTGTGAAAAAAAAATCCCACCGACTCGTTTTTTAACATAGACTGAATATAGAGTATTTTACCGTATTTTACCTTGCATAAGGTGCACCTTTTTACCCAAAAATTTGATTTCAAAATATGCTTGTGTCCAATACACCGAAAGTATATATATATATATATATATATATATATATATATATATATATATATATAATATTCTTTTGTTTTAACTTAATTTTAATAATTATTTGGATGGTTTCGGCTCTCGTTTTTGAAACAGGAGAACTCTTATGTAGCGAAGGAATCATATTTTTAAACAAAAAATATTATAATAAAGTTTTACTTCTGTATGGAGCACTGTCTTCTTAAAAATAAAAACAAAAATATTAAGGAACTCCGGATTATGCACCCAACGTGTTCTTTTTCTATTTTCTGCATATCTGCGCACTTATATATATATATATATATATATATATATATATATATATATATATATATATATATATATATATATATATATATAAAGGAAAAAATGTATGACAAAGTGTAAAAGTTTTTCTTGTGACGCGTTTCATTCGTTAGGACTCCATCTGTTTAAACTTGTTATGTTGGTGCGACTACGTATGTGCACAAACCAGGGATGGTGGAAAAAAATTTCTAACCCGATTTCATTTAGATTCTTTTTCATTTTGTTTCCGTTACTTATGTTAGTAGATATCCCACCATAATAGAAGTTCTGCCAGGAATGTTGAAATATTGCATGAATTTATTATTGATGACCTTGCTATTAAGGCACTCTCTGGACATTTTCGTTGTAGTGAATTGTTTTCTCCTTTGATCAGAGTAGAATTTTTTTTATGTCAGAATTGTGGTCAGTCTCATTACGGTGGGAAACCGACGCAATTAATATATTGTTTTCTAAAATGTTTCTTTGTGTTCATATAGTCTTTTATTTAAATTCCTTGAGGTTTCGCCTATGCAATTTTGTGACAAATATTACAGGCGATTGGGTAAATTCCTTCTTCAAGTGTTTAGCTTACTGTTTAGTATTGACTAAGTCATTTTTTGTTGTAGATATAGTAGTAATACATTTTATGTTGAGTTTAGATAGATTCTTCCAACTGTAGATGTGACAGACTTAGTTGTTATCACATATATACATGGTGTATCAAAAATACTTTTACAAACATTGGGAGCGGATTCCACGCACCAAATCAAGGACAAAAGTTCATATAAACATATGTCTGCAAATCATTTGTTTTGAGTTATTGAATTTAAAGAAAGATTATGGTAGATGACGCTGTGTTGTCATGTAGGCTAGGTTACATTTGTCATTCGTGTACATTTGTGGCTAGTTTGTCTTCAACGTTTAACGTGTGTAGTAGTGATTTAACTGAGAAGTGTTCCGTTTAACAATGGCAGGATATTCAAATCCTGAATAGGCAGATATGATTTTTATACACGGCCACGCAAATGGTAATAGAAGCAAGGCTGCATGGCCGTATCAGATTGTGTTTCCAGACCGAAGACAGCCACGTCACCCAACCTTTGCTGCTGTTTATCCTCTCGCTGCAGAGACGGGATCTGTGTCCCCACAAACTATGGATCGAGTAGACCGAGCCCTGCTCGTACGCCTGATCACA
This sequence comes from Acanthosepion pharaonis, assembly GCA_903632075.3. Classification (NCBI taxonomy): domain Eukaryota; kingdom Metazoa; phylum Mollusca; class Cephalopoda; order Sepiida; family Sepiidae; genus Acanthosepion; species Acanthosepion pharaonis. The sequence continues at coordinate 5,618,449 of CAHIKZ030000058.1, forward strand.
AGGAACTTATTGTCAACACACATCAAATGACCCTAGCATGTTGTTCATAGCATTGAATGTGGTATAATTCTAGAGCAGTTCCTGTATCTGCATCATTTGCAATGTGTGCAGTGTCTTTCGCCCTTGGATCACTCACCACAGATAATACCCCTGCTAATACGAAGATGCATGCTGTTCATGTATGATGGAGCTCCAGAAGATTTTCGTCACATTGTTCGAGATGCACTCGCTGACATCTACCATAAAAGATGGATAGGAAGAGGAGGACCGGTTCCATGGACTGCACGTACCCCCGAACTCAATCCTTTAGGTTTTTATCTGTGGGACCGCCTAAAACAATTAGTTTATGCAGCAGACATAGATAATACGGAGACACTTCATGAACGTGTCATAAGGTCATGCGAAACAATTTGATACTGAATGGGAGTATTTGAAAAGATCCACCAGTCAATGATCCAACGGGGGCTTGTGTGTGTAGAAGCAAGTAGAGGACATTTTGAGCATTTATGTTGCTGTGTTGAGGTACGACGATGGCCTTTTTGACATGTTTATATTGATATTTTATCTTGTCGTAGTGTCAGGAATATACCCCCAAAGTTTGTAAAACTATTTTCGATATGCCCTACACACACACACACACACACACACACACACACACACACACACACACATATATATATATACATATATATATATATATATATATATATATATATATATATATATATATGGTACACATGAGCCATTTATTTGTAAACATATTTAAACACAGAGGCGTGTTAATTATAATATCTTACTTATAGCAAATTGTGTTCTTTTGCGTTTAGAAAATATATAATCATTTCTAAAATATCAGATTGAATTTTTGTTCAATAAAAATCATTGAAACACGGCTGTAGCCTTTTGTTCAGAAACTTTGTCTTCAAAACAAGTGCGCGTCTTATACACCGGTGCGTCTTATATTTTAAAAATTACGGTAATTTACAAAAAAAAAATCTTTTGCCCATACCTAATTGTAGCTTGAAGATTGAATGAAACACGCGGGTATAGATAGATGTGGATGCGTACAAGAGAGAATAAACGTGGGAATGTGTATAGTCAAGGGAGAGAGAAATGTATTTAGAAGAGAAAGAGAGAGAGAGAAAGATAAAAAGTGAGAGAAAGAAGGTGTAGGGGTGCGAGAGAGAGTGTGTGTGACTAAGGTTATAGAAACAGAGACAAAGTAGGCTGTAAGTATAAGCGTACGGAATACATTGAAAGGGCTGATCTTAGATTATAAAGGAATCCCAATGTGGTGTTGTTATTGCCGAATTGTTATTTTCAGTAGTAGTTGTACCAGTAATGAGTAATTTTAGTAGTATTGTTGTAGTAGTTGTTGTCGTTACAGTAAGAGAAAGTGAGAGAGAAAAAAAATCAGGAAGATAATACAATTAGAATTGTTTGCGTTAAAGCCACTTACCTAAAAATCACTCTTTTAACAACAGAATCAGATTGCAAAAACTTCTAAAGAGAAATATGATGTTTATTTCTCTGTACCAAACGAGTTAGCCTTACTACTACAAACTTGTTCAAAATCTAATCGGTCAAAATAACAGTTTTTTTTCTGATAAATATTTACACAGCGGTGTTATCGTCGATTGTATAAATGTTTATTTTATTTTTATTTTTTTTTAAAAAAGGGGCGTTTTTAAGTGAGTTTGGCTAAATGCTGAAATCAGATATAGTTCTTAAAATGAACTTCGAAGTAAAAGAACTCGTATCCCGGACATCTGCGAGAAAAACATATTTAAACGTGGGATTTACTCACTTAATAAACTTCTTTTTCATCTAGATGCCGTGTTATCGCAGGACATGGGCATTCATAGCTCTCCACAACTTCCTATCATTTGTAACTCTTAGCAGTATTTGTCTTTTTACTATCCTTCCAAATCCCCCATTTACACAATATCTTTAGGTATTTTATCGTTGTTTTCTTGTTTTATATTCAATATGTCCTGTAAGTGTCAAATTTTCTAGCCATTCTTTCCTCATTATGTGCCCTAGAAATTTCATCTATGTCTAATTATAAGTGTCCTTTTTGCTTCCATTGTTCTTAAAACTTCCCGGTTGCTTATATGCGCTGTCCTTTTCCAGCATCCTTTTGTGGAATTACATCCTTGTTTCTTCAAGTCGCCTTGCAAGGATACAAAAGGCGCTTATCTCTCTTTGGTGGAAATAGGTCACGTGGGTCACATGACAGCCGCTTATTGACGTCACTCCATACAGTGACGAAAGCGGCAGCCAACCAAAAGGTTACTTTCTTTAGCACGGGCCTCCATGGTTCGTGCTAAAGAAAGCTAAAGTCCATGGTACCGTTTCCCTTTGAGAATAGATTTTCCACAGGTATCGAAAGTAACTCCAACTCGCAATCATCAATTTGGGAAAACCCAAACACGATGTTTCCCGTAACGCACAATATGTCCCCGCCTGGGACATAGATGAATCCAGCTTGTTCGAATCTAGTGTCTTAAACATGGCTTCTCCACACAGTATCTCTATATTATATCTAAGTCCCTTCCTTTTGTTTCTTCATACACTCTGCTTTGCTGTGTAGATACATGTGATAAACTATTGACCGCGTGGGTATATATTGATTATCCAAGCGTAGCTTAGATATGGCACAAGGCCGAAAGAATGGGGCACCCAGTGAGAATCGAAACTCATTACTCAGTCGTAATTGATCTTGTGAGACAAGTTTGCTTACCATTACACCACCTCGAGGTGCCCTCTAGTGATTTTCCAAGCGTAGCTTAGATGTGACACAAGGCCGAAAATAGGGTGCACCCAGTGAGGATTGAACTCACTGCTAAGTCGTAATTGTTCTAGCGAGACAAGCTTGCTAACCATTATACCGCCTCGCGATGCCCAACCGCGTGGGTATATATGTATATATCTTAATGATATAAAAGTCTCTCTGAGAAAAAAAAACATGTTTGCCATTCCTTTTCTTTCGGCCATTGCGTTAAGTCCTTGAACTAAGATGTTATTATATCACGAACATAATAATATCCATAATGAGGTAAGTACAAATGGGAGAATAAATCTTTCTTCCATAGCTCTCTCTCTCTCTCTCTCTCTCTCTCTCTCTCTCTCTCTCTCTCTCTCGTTACGGCCTCTTCATCTTTGATGAAATTGCTCAACATTCACTTCTATATAGGAGGGCATATATAACATAGCTATTCAGCATTCTTTGATATTTTCCTATTTCTTTGCTATGTTTTTTGGAATTAATACAAAAAAAGGTTCTTAAAAGTGCACTCTTATACACCCAGTTCTAAAGCATAAATATGTATATAGATTGCAGCACAACAAATGTTAGCAAATATACAAATACATACGTATCCAAGTTCAAAATATTTCAATATTTCTCATTGTGCCTTATATATATATATATATATATATATATATATATATATATATACACTTGTTTATATGTATATATAGTTTTTATAATCTTAATATGTTGTAGAGTAGCTAGCACTCCTTCAGCACTCTGCCAGATGGCCTGGTTCATAACCTTAAATAGTCTACGATTAAGGACTTCAACAGTTGATTAATAAGTTGATACTAAGCTGATTAATATTCAGACTGATCTTAACTCGTTTGGCATTTGACCCTCCTCTATTCCTTGTAAGTTGTCTTGTTAATTGTTTTGTAACTTATTGTTCTGTGTTTTTGTATGTATCCTTTAGCATACGAGTTCTGAATAAATATACTATGCACTCATTATTCTCTGTGTATCATTCACCTCAACGATATAACATAATGATATAAAAGTCTCTCTGAGAACAAGGCATGTTTGTCATTCCTTTTCATTTTTGCAATTGCGTTACTTCCGCGAACTACGGTGTTATTATAACATGGATATAATAATACTCATAATGGGGGAAATACAAAAGGGAAAATAAATCATTCTCTAACAGCTCTCTTTCTTTCTCTCTCTCTCTCTCTCTCTCCCATTCTCTCTTGTTATAGCGTCAATTTTTATGAAATTGTTCAATATACACTATGATATAGGAGAACATATATCACATAGATGCTCAGCATTCTTTTCTTCGATTCTTGTAACATTTTCCTTTTTCTTTGCTATGTTTTTGGAAGGCATTAATTTCTATTCCAATGCGCCATCTGATTCTGGTGTTATATTTCCGTTTTTTGTTAAAACATTTAAAACATTTATATATATATATAATATATATATATATATATATATATATATATATATATATATATATATATATATAAACATACAAACGGTGAAAGAAAAGCGATTAAAAATAAATTTAAGGTACATTTAAAATGCTACAATGGCACATCCTGATTTCAGTTATAGTTTGTACTAACGCACAGTTTGATAGTTACACAAATTTAGTTTGTAAAACATAATAACTAGTCCCCCTCCTCCACCAAGATGATGATGAATATCATTCAGATATGCATTGGTTCCGATGTTCGATTCAATGTGAAAACATGGGCGCAAATTCTGTTTTAAGACGAATGAAAATGTGAATTTCATGCAGTTAAGAATATCTGAATATATTTTTTAGATAAACACGCCAGTGACTGAGAGAACTCGATTCGTTTATATATAGTGGTCTGTTTCTCTTTAAAATATTAGCTCTGGATTTACATTGAGCTCTCATGATTTCAAACTTAAATTGGTCTGTTTTTTTTTTTATATATATATATATATATATATATATATATATCACATTAACTAAGATTATGTTAGAGTGACACAGCGAAGAATGTGGAAAGTAAAACTGTATTGCGCCAATATAAACATTCAGATATGAAAATACATATATATACACATTCAAATATAAACATACGAATGGTGAAAGAAAAGCGCTTAATATAAACTTTAAGTTATGTTCAAAATACTACAATGGCACATCGTGATTTCAGTTTTAGTTTATGCTAACACATGGTTTGATAGTTACACTAATTTAACTTTTATTAAGGCTTCGTCAGACGAAGCTTTAATAAATCTGAAACATGTTAGATTGATATACGTTTCCTATTTGTTCTTTTATCATTCTGTCCGATTCCGATACATGTTTGATCTGCATTTGAACTGTAAATCATATATAGGTGTGTATGTGTGCGTGTGTGTGAGTGATTGAATTAAGTTACAAACTTTATTTTGATCATAATCCTTTTCAGATTCACGAATATATTTCCGTATATAACAATTAAATGTAGCAAGAAATACACTGTAACAGAGAGAATCACATTTATTTCCCAAGTACTTGGGAAATAAAAGTGATTCTCTCTGTTACAGTGCATTTGGAAACAACATGCTGTACTGCTTGGCATTCAGACCTGTTGCGCCAATTCTAACATTTCAAAGTGTTTGGGGGTCAATCTGAAGGCAGTGCAGAGGATTCGAAAGAGTTGGATTAGACTAAAGATGATTACGAAGGTGTTTGGTGTGATCACTAGTGATGGCGACGTTATGCTTCCATTCATCTTAAAGGGGCTCAAACTCAACACGGAAGCCTTGAGAAAATAGTGCTGCCTTGGGTCAAGAGGGTGGCTGCTGGAAGTCCCTATATCTGGCAATAGGACTCGACACCATACCATACAAACAGAAGAAACCAGTCATGGCTGACAGACAAATTCTATGATTAAAACACCCCTTACATCTGGCCACCTAACTCCTCAGAATGCAACGCCCTTGATTATTCATAATATGTGGGGCGCAGTTGAGCATGAGACCAACAAAATTCCTTGTAACACCAAAGATGAGCTGAAAGCAAGGATTATGGTAGCATTCACCAACTTAAACAAGGACACCGTCCAGAAGAGATGCAGGAGCTTCCGAAGTCGTCTGGAGGTCGTGGTTGAAGCCAATGATGACTTTATTGACTAAATTTACTCTTAATATTTCAAGGTATTTTTGTGAAATTTTAGAAAATATATCTGTTAAAATGACATGTCAGTGTTATTTTGTGTCCGCATAATTTTTGACGACAATTTATCCATCGCACCCTGAGTGTGTATGTATATATATATATATATATAATTTTCATCGAAAATATGGGATGTTGTTACCTGAGGTTACAATGTCTATTCAACAGCCAAAATTTCCTTTATCCTCAAAATAGAAACTTACAATTGTCAGCTCAGTCATTTGTCCTGTTGCTAATGATAATACAATTAGTGATTTAGCTAATAATCTACAGTCTTATTCATTTATTTATTTAGTAGGGAAAAGTTTACGACGAGATAAACAGTTTCCTATTGTGCATTTGTATTTTTATAATATCATCAATGACGAATACTGTGAATCATAATGAATTAATTAATAAACCAGATGTGGGGGTAGACCACCGAAGGCAAAATCAGCGACTAAAGTTCACGTTCTCACTAATGCCCTTAGGAAATACATGTAGCCATACTTTCTCACCACCCACGTTGAATAGCAGTGTCTTGAACGTCTATTGGGATTCAAGCTATCCCCTGAACTCAAGTGGAACACATATATCCGATGTATGGCTGAAGAAGCTGGAAAAATGGTTGGTTCATTACACCGCTCTGACTCCCTTTGCTAATCACCTTCTTCTTCTAATTGACGTGTCCCTTCAAGACGAGGGCGATCATAGCTCTCCACAGTTTTCTGGCCATTTTAGCTTATTAACTTTTGACTTTTCGCCATCACTTCCATATTCTGCTCCGGCATCCGTTCACCCAAATTTGCCAGATAGATTGTGCGTTGCTTTCCTCTCTCCCTCTTAACTTCAGTCTGCCCTGTGAGTATCAAACTTTCCAAGCCATGTTTCCTCATTATGTACACCAGAAATTGTAACTGTCTCTTCCTCATGTTAAATATGTGTCATTTTTATTGCCATTGTCTCTAGAACTTCGTCGTTGTTCACATGTTCTGTCCATGATATTCTCAGCATCCTTCTGTAGAACCCCATTTTTGTTGTTTCAAGTTACTTCTTCAACTGTGACGACATTACCCAGCATTCACTGCCATATAGGAAGAATGATACAATATAATAGTTCAGTAATTTTTCCTTTGTTTGTAATGATATTTTTTTGTTTCTTAATACTTTGTTCAGCTTTTGGAAGGCATCTTTCGCTATGCCAATGCGCCTTCGAATATCAATGCTGCACATTCTGTCCTCTTTTAATACGCTTCCTTGGTGTCTAAATGGTTGTCTCTATTTGATTTCGGTATCTCCAATCAGTAATTTGCATGTTAAGCAGTTCGTTTTGCTAACAACCATGCATCCCTTCTTCTTGCAATTGATGTTTAGTCCTTTCTCTCGATTTCCTTCACTACTTTCTATTGTAATTTCCTTTCTGTGTCTGTCATCAACACTGTGTCATTCACATATCTTGTGTTGTTAACATTACGGCTGACAATAAACAAATCTTGATAGAACTTCTAATTCTTTCTGTATGGTCTGGTTGTATAGGTTAAAAATGTCTTTTTAAAGCAAATCACCCCGAACAAGGCGGGAGGCCCACTAGCACGCAAGGGGCTACAAAGAGTGAGAGAAAGAGTAAAGAGGAAAAGGATAAAGAGAAGGACAGGGATCAAGGTCAAGGCATCAGAAGATGTCGATTGACATTACATTTGAATATTTAAAGATTATAGCTATCAAGGAAGCAAGTGATAGGAAGGGAGTTCCACTGATGGGGGTGCGAGACAAGAATCTTTTGTAGTAGAAGAGATTACTACATTTGAAATGATGGGACCTATATGGCAACCTAGTAGCACACTTAAATTCATGCAGTTTGGGAACCAGTGAAAGTAACTCATCGGAGCAGTTGCCATGAAAGTACTTGTAGAAAAGACAGAGGGAAGCCAGATGTGAGAAGTCTTATTTTTGTCTTACACCCCTTTGCATTTTTGTACATTTACTGAATTAATTTTATATACGTATACAGGCATATAGATTCTGGATTATTCTAATGTCCTTTCCACATTTGTCAAGGTTACCTAGTAATTCCAGCAGATCTTTTTAACATAATTTATCAAATGCTTTTGCATAAACTATAAAACATAGGTATCAATTTACTGTTATTAATTCATTGTTTCTATTAAATTTATTATTTTAAAAAACAAAAAAACTATTTTTTAATTATAATTAGCGAATAATTTCAAATTCATTTTAGTGTTTGGGACACACTGATTTCAATCACAAGAACGGCTTAATGGCAATAGATGTTATTATAATCAACGGCTTCATCTGTATTAAGGCTTAGGGTCATGTCACGTTGAAACACCAGTTTCTGTACGACCACTGGACAGTACCTAGATGGGTACCCGCTCGGGTGCTGTAAGCGTGGATGTGTGCGTGGTGTAATGGATAATGGGTCGCAATTGTTAATTGGGGGAGGGGGCAAGTTCCAATTCCCGTTTGGTTCGTTATATTGACTTACTTGAAAATAAGCCTTGGGCAAGGTATGAATCCACCTCTTCTCCACCAATCTATGTGTTAATTAGTAATGACTTGTATTTCCTCTAGACCAACCACAACCGGGGTCATAGAGTCATTGTAAACTCCACGACCCTTTCAGTAGTTGTATAGCATTTACTCCGCCAGTATACGGTTTGTTCTTCTCCTAGACTGGTTGCCACCCAAGGCTGAAAAAATCAAATTGGTAACAATAAAATACTTTTTTCCCCATATAATCATTACTAATGCTATATCTAGCTATGATACGCACACTGAAGCACACCGCCCTCGTTTCATTTATGAGTTTAAGTTCCACTCTAGCTGATTCTACCCGCAAACAGATACTTTGTGGAACCGACTCCCAAGAGGGTGCTTTCCTGGTCATTACAATATTGATGTTATCTTCCCCATATATCCGCATAAACTGTGCCTCTTGCTCTGTAACCCTTTACCTCGAGTGGGTTTTGGCCCTTGTACAAGGTGAACTTTGTTGTAAAAAAAAATAATGACAACAGCTATAATAAGTTCTACAATAATTATATAAACAGCGGTTATAAAAACAAAATAATAATAATAATAACAATAATAATAAACGA
>CAHIKZ030000058.1:5632500-5685000 GCA_903632075.3 Acanthosepion pharaonis
GAAGCCGTGTGGATTTTTTTCTGATTGGTCAGAAAATATTTTTATGTCAAATCAACTTTTCTTTATTTTTGTACTAGAAGTGGCTGCGCGGAGCCGGTCTAAAATTAAGCCAGTTAATGTCTGGTGTTGGTTAACGGTGGCTGTTGAGGTGAATACTCCCGTTTTCGTTAAAAAGTGGGAGTTCCGACAGGCTACAACATACTCATTACTAACTAATACTATTACTCAATGGCTTCACACAGCAAACTGATATTACTCTCATTTGAACAAGACTTTCTATACTACAAAGGATAAGTTCCTGTCACCACTATTAAACACGCCACGCGGTAGACGACCTTACTTATCAATCCTACTTTGTATTTCTTGCTTTTGAACCATCCTTTATTATCTACGATTATGTTTTCGGAGTAACCTTCATCTTTTATCCGACAAAGTTTGAAATAAACATCAGTAAGAGGGAAGTTACGCAGTTAGATCTTTGGTTCTAGTTTTATTATCTAATGTAAAGAATTCCCGTTGGAAAAGAAAGATTTACGTTACAAGTCCATCGCAAAATCAAGAAAACAACAGAAGACATCCTGCCAATAATTAATTTGCAAAAGCCTACTGAAATAATTAATAGAGATAAAATAATCAAAAACGAATATTGTCTCGGTGTTGTCCATTAATTTGACACTGTCTGACATCATTCTTTTGGATAATGTATCGGTGTTTTGGAGGAGGGAACATTTTGAAAGGCAATATAGAGTTCAAGAGGCCAGACTTACAAATAGATTGAGTATTAACCAAGTTTTGCACATTCTTCCTCTCGAGTTGTCGATAGCGAAAGACAGACAAAAGATAAATGAAAACGAGGCAAATAAAAAGGGAAATAATTTCTTTTTTTTTCTTTTTTTTCAATATTTATCACAGTAATTAGGGTTTTTTTCTTTCTTTTCTTTTGCAGGAACTTGAGTCTATCTTTATCAAATCTAGACTTTCGTACAGCAGATGTTTTAAATGTATCTTAAAGGTATTTATGCTATTGTAATGTTTATCCTACTAGACATACACGCTTATAATTAATCGTGTTTCGAATTATAACATGAAATCTTGTCAATGATTCATGAATTAATCAAACTTATGGGAGGTGTAAAGTAATTCTCTGAGAATTAAGAGTTCACAAACGCATTGAGAGACAGCAGCTCTCATCCAACACAGCCTAGAATAAATAAAGACGAAGTGAGGTTATCTCCTTTTACTACGAGATATAATATGCAACTAGAGGTGATGGCTACCGGGGTGAAGGAACGATAAGCGTCTGTAATAGGTTTTTAATCATGATTTCATGTCCTGATTTATGTTAACGGAGTCATCCACTGACGTCCCACCCCAACAAAAGCACGTGGTGAAATGAGCGGGAGCCTCGTTATGAAATTCTGGAATCAAGGTATTCTACTTTCAGGCCGTTTGTAATTTATTTTTACTTTTATTTTATTTTTTATTTTATTTTATTTTATTTTATTTCATTTATTGTAAGTGCCACAAACTCGTATCTTCACTTTTTAACACACCTTTTCAATCGATGTGTTCTTTGGTTTCTTCAGGTAAACTTTAAGTTCTGTCGATTATACGACGTCGTGGTGAAAAGTTCTTTACTTACATAAAATTGACCAACTAATCAGAAATTATTTTCGAGTCCCTTTCATCGCCCTCTCTTATCTGAATGTGAATTTTCTTGTCAATAAATGCTTTGAAAACGTAGACTTGTGCAAGATAAGACTCAATCTATGTCCCAGATACCTGCTTATCATAGCATGAGAAAAATCGAGTAGAAAAATAAGACAATTAGAGTTATAACGAATGAAATCTTTGTAATCATTTGACATCCTAACTGAAGATTTATAATTACTCATAATCGCGAATGTTGATTTTCAAGACACTGGAGCAACACAATCCAAAATGGTACAAACTTGGCATGTGACAATATATATATATATATGTTACCACATAACACTCTTGAACGCTTAGCTTTAGAACGGGTACAATGGAGATCAACATGTTTTAGTGGACTCAGCAGTTTTCAATCTGCTTGTCTGAATCATCTTCTGGAAGCGAGAGCAAGATCTAAAAGGTCAGCCAATCTAACAGTGATCTCATCTCACAATTCTCACACCTGCTCCATATGTGGCCTCCTTTGTAAATCACTAGCGGGTCTTAAATGCCACTTAAGATTATCGCATAAACTTTCATAACTGAATCAATAAGCTGGCAGATCCTCATACGTCGAAACCGACGGGGAGAGTCCATTATATATATATATATATATATATAAATTTTTGGAAAAAAAATATGATTCCATCGCTACACAAGAGTTCTCATGTTTCTAGATGAATTATGATATATATATATATATATATATATATATAAAGAAAGAACAGTAAGATATAAAATCCGGTGTTCTTATAGATATTTTTATTTTTTACAAAATAGTGCTCAATGTAAATTTACAGAGCATTAATATTATAATTAATTGATTTAAAAATATGGTTTTTTTGCTACAGTTCAACCATGTTTCAAAAATAGAAGCTAAAAACTTGGGGTTTTTAGCTTCTATTTTTGAAACATGGTTGGAAACTGTGTAGCGAAAAAAACATATTTTAAATCAATTAATTTATAATATATATATATATATATATATATATATATATATATATAGTCTAGAATAATCCTCAACAATGCAGAAAGAACTGGACGACCGTTTTGTCCTATATTTGGGGCTCATCAAACAAAGCAGACTCGATATAGCGTTAGCTCTTCACAAATTCCGTCGTGTGTACTTATACCAACGGACTTTGTTACTTCATATATATATTGAAATTTTTCTTATTTACCTTTCAAGTTCCGTAATTATTTACTAGGTATGAATTGAGAACCCATTGCAATAAAAACGGAAAATTAATGTTCATGGTTAATCAAAATATTTCAGAAGTTAAATCCTAATTGTAATGCTGGATCTCAGTGAGGCACTGTTCTTAAGTGCTGAGGGAGGCAGAGGGATTTAAGAAATTTCGGGTCAGCAAGGGTCTCAGAGGAATGGCAGAAGACTGAAGTGAAGAGATTAAAGTTTTGGGTGCGCCGCGGGGAATGAGTGCGGCTCTCAAACGTGAACTTTATCGTACGTGTCTCTTACATTAAGCAATTTTGACCCCCGATATATATGTATGTGTGTGCACGCGCCTGTGTTTGTGTATGTGTGTGCGCGTGAATAATTTTGAATGTGAATACTATAAATGCTAAATCTATGAGACAATTTTCAAAATTTAAAACAACACGAAATTTAAAGAAAAAATATATACGAACATAAAATGGATTTATAGGGATTTTCCAAGCAAAGCTTACATGTGGCACAAGGTCAAAAGTATGGGCGTTGAACTCAATACACAGTTGTAATTGTTCTAACAAGACAAGCTTGCTAACCATTACACCACTCCGAGGTGCCCTAAAATGGGTTTATAAATTAAACAGCACGCTCAATGCGCCATTGGCTTTCTACCAAATCACGTCGAAACATCGGTTCCTGTACGAGCACCGAAGTTAAGCAACGTTTATCCTGGCCATTAACTAGTAGCCGCTTGGGAACACCAGGTGCTGTTAGCTTGAATGTGGTATAATGGATTATGGTTCTGAATTGCTAATCGGAAACCCAAATTCTAGTTCTCGCTGGTTTCGTTATATTTCCATATGTTCAAATACCTTTTGAAATGGTATGCAGCTATCTCCCCCACCCGCTCAATTATGAGTTAATTAGTAAAACTTGTATCATTAACCATTATTATCTCTAAAGAAACAAAATTCTTTGAATCTAAATATATTTTCTAGCTTTGAATAACCTGCAAAGGGTTGATAAGCCGTAGAAAACCAATCAATCAATCAATGCACCTATGTATCACCGTGATCACCTGGAAGACAACTTTCTAATAAAAAATTAAATTCAATTTATTCAGGTGAAAAAACATTGAAAGCAACATGATCTACGAATCCCCTACGAATAATATACGACACGGCTATTTCTGGTTGGTTCTTACTAAAACTCGAACTTTAATTGAGTGATTTGTTTTTTTTTTTACGGTTTATCAACCTCTTGCAGGTTATTTAAAACCAAACAATATTTTTAGACTGTCAGACTTTTCTTTTTTAGATTTACTGATACAAGTCTTACTAATTAACCCATAGCTTGGGGAGAGAAGAAGTAGATTCATAACATTACCAACGGTATTTGCGCGTAAGTGAATGCAAAGAACGAGACGGGAATTGGAACTCGGCTCTCCGATTTCCAATTCCGAGCTTTTATCCTTTACAGCACCGCACACCCAAGCCTACAGCACCGGGTATTCGCAAGAGGTCACCCATCTAGGTACTGACCTAGATCGACATTGCTTAACTTCGGTGATTGTACGGGAATTAGCTTTTCAACGTATGCTTAAATTCGAACTGAAACAATAATGTAAATGAATATATAGATAAAAAATATAAATAAACACTTAGTTAAAATTAATTAAAATCCAGTTTCTAAAACGATACAGTTAAATTTAAGAGTTAATATGTTTAAAATGAATCACGTTTTGTCCTGTTAATATAAATTTTATTAAATTAAAATTTATTTTTCTGATTTTCTTTCATCGGCGAAATGCGGCAAAATAGAATTTTTCTTAACTGTTATATATTTACTAGAATTAATACTCGATTCAGAGAAGGAAATTGATTCTGAGTCAAATGTTTTTTACTTCAACATCCAAATGATATAATCTTAGATCTAAATTTCCATTTGACATTGAACATCTAAGTTCATTGAACTGGTTGGCTGGAATCAGGTTCATCCAGAATATGCCGCTTGTATTGATATTTTAAACTTGTACCTACAACATCGGAATCTAGATCCGGTATAAGCAGTTTAATTAAAGGAATATTCTAAATGCAGGAAATGTGAAATATATAGTAAGTCCATTTCGTGTAACGTAACAGACATTGTGAAGTGTTATTGCGTTCATGCCAGGAGGAATCCACGTGAAATTTCTAAGAGATACATCAAACAGGATCACGGAGGCACTGTAGGGTTCCGAGAAGAATGGTAAAGCTTCGATTCACAGCGGTGATGTAAAGATGGATGTACATAGAATGTACTTCTCTTGTAAAGACGTTCTAGAGAAGCGAAAAAGAGCTCAAGGCAAAAGTAGCAATCGGTGTTTAAAAACGCTCGACCAAGATATTGAATCAAATCGTATCACAGTTGAATCCCCATTCGTTCAAGTGTGTTTCTTATGTATTACCTTTTTTTTTTAAATGTTCTGATATCGTTTTATATACTCAGTGGGAATGAACACATTTTAACGACATTCGATTTGATTCGGTCGAAGACAGTAGGGACTGAAACTAAATGCATTCGTTGCATATCTACAGAAATTGCATACTGAATAGCAACGATTAAAATGTTTTAAAAAGCAATCAACATTGAACAGATGTTTCTGCTTTTTTGTTTTTGGTTTTTTAATTTTATCGGCCCATTCAAGAAGGGAGACGCGGATAGTGTAATATCGGCGCAGAAAGTAAATTATGCTCGGTTCTGTTTTGTTCACTTCGCGCTAATGCCTTTGAAAAAAAAGTATAAATCCATCTTCCTCCAGCCATGGGTTAAATAGTAGAGCAGACTAAGTTCTCCTGCCTAGAGAGGCGGCAATCAGTCTAAGAGAAGGAAAATTATGATCACACGCACACTCACATACATGCACACACACACACACATATATATATATATATATATATAGATATGTGTGTGTGAGTGTGTGTATATATGTATATATATGTGTGTGTATATGTATATATATATATATATATATATGTGTGTGTAAACATGCTTTAGAGTTGTGAGTATTAATTTTTTATATTAAGCATAAAGAAAGATTACTGGTTGTCATTTACATTAAAAGTTAATCTGGGTCAACGTATTTCTGCAGATATTTATTTTTATACCTGCATGTAAGTCATTTCTCTTCTTTAATGAGCTAGGATTATTTGAGTTTTTTTAAAATAACTAATTTTTCAACAAGGCATAAATTACATCTATCGAATTTCACTTTATAAAATTTGGCTTTAACTATAATATCCCACGTAATAATGGTTGCCTTACCACCATTCTTTAATTGCCAGAAAAAGTTTTGAGAGAGCAGTGCTGTTTATGTATTTTATATTGCCTAAAGTTATTCGATGATGGTAGAAACTAAATATGCAATTCTAGCATTTTTTTAGATACTATTGCACTACCTTTAAAAAGCAAATGATTGCTTTGTTTGTTGCTCAACTAATCTTTTATAATAACTTACGTCCTTTCCTTGGATATTGCAATGTGACGTTTGGAAATGCTTATATAACTAACTAGGAAGCTACAACTCGTTTGACATTTTGCATCCGCAAACCAAACAAAGTGGAAGAGGCCAATTTTCATCTCCAGTCGAGGTGAAACCATAACTTAAATAACTTTTGTCATATTTGCGATTAGGCCTAATCTTATTTTTCTTGGCTGGACACTTTATTACACTTGAACTAATTAAGTGATAGAATGTTGTACAATATAACCTCTAACAAATTTGGTTCCCGTGAATACTGGCGGTTCGGTAATTATGTGATAATAAGAGTAAGTCTTATAACCCTCCTCTCTTCACTCAATTTGCGCTGTTAAAATCTGCTGGTAAAGCAGGATATTTTGCTCGTAAAACCTTTTCAAATTTTACTCTTGAATCATCTGGAGTTACTTTACCTGAATTTCCACTTAGAACTGATTCTCTATTGTGATATGCATATAACTCTGTCCATTTTTTCTGTTATTATCTATAACCTGGATAGCCACAAAGCATGTGGATCTGATGGTATCCCTGCAATAGTCCTTAAGGAATATGCTCTCGAACTGGCTCCTGTTTGCTCTCTAAACTCAAGTAAATGCCTCGCTGCTTCTTGCTTTCCAACTTGTTGGAAATCCTCTTCTGTAGTTCCAGTGAAGCTGGCTGTTGATTGGTATATCTCGAAGGCATTTAATAGGCTTTGACATATTGGTCTTCTTCATAAGTTGATAGGTTATGTTTATTTCTGGGCGAATTTTTGAACTGATTATCAAATCGTGAAATGAATGTTATCTTGAATGCCCACTCTTCTAGATCTTTCTGCATTAAGACAGGTGTCCCCCAGGGCTCTAACCTTGGACCTAAATTGTTCTTAATTTTCATCAACGACCTTCCTGATGTCATCAGCTCTTAATTTGGTATCTATGCTGATGGCAAAACTATTTACTCCTGTCTTATTAGTAAGTCTGATCGGTTCGATAAGATCAAATTGGCAGCTGATCTCAACAACTAGCTACAATCTGTTGTTAACTTGGGCAAGGAATGGCTTGTTAATTTTAACGCCTCCAAAAGGAAACTGCCCTCTTTTAATCGCCTCTTTTGTGTTCTATCACTATGGCTGATTCTAGCCTTCAGGAGAGTGACTCATTGTACCTTCTCACGTCAACGTTTTCCGTTGATGTGGAGTGGAAAGATTATATTGATGCAATTGCTAGGTCTGCTGCAAGAAATTTGGTTCACTACGTCATGCTAGACAATTCTTCTCGACAAAAAATTTAAATTATCAAATGACAAAGAATTGATTTTGACACGGATGCCATGTGCTTGATGTCTGTAGCTTTTAAAAAAAATAAAGATTTTTGAAATATGAAAATAATGCATAAATTAATCTTCCGTTAACGTAGGGGCACTTATCAGGGCGCATTAGTGCGTCCGGGCGCAACGGTTGAGAAACACTGTCCTATAGTCCCAATTTATTGAAGTAGATTTAGAAAATATACACGAATCAATAATTACGGACAGGATTTTCAATTTACTTGCACCAATTAAAATTTCTTGATGGCAATGGAACATCATACATAACAAAATTTATAAAGGATATTTAGGTTTATTCTTGAAAATGTATTTGTTTCCAATAGCAAAGAAATCATAGGGGATTATTAGAAAAATATTAACCATTTCTGCTTGGTTTAACTCTGAAATGTGTCAATCACATTCAATGCTACACAGTTTACAACGCCGATCTAATTTTTACAATTAATTGGACCTGAAAATTGAATAGCCTATTTAATTAATTAATGCAAACGCCTTGTTCGATTACACGACTGATTCCCGCAACTGAATTGGCCAATGTTAGAAGATTGATTGCAACTCAAACCCAAACTAATTTTAATATGCACACTGAATAAATCGTAAATCTGAACGGCTTGTCGTATTTCCTCCGCGGACTTGTCTTATATAGTAATTTATGAATTCACTTATTGCAATATTGTAAAAAAAAAATCAATTAGTTTTTCGTCAATGATTTCTTCTTTATCGATTTTCTGAGTGATTGATTGATTTAATGGCTAATTGCATCTTAATAAAGCAAAATATTTGGTAGAGAAAAGGCGCCGATCAGAATCAAAATGTGATGGAAAAATAATAAAAATAATTCTCCATCTTAAATTGTTAAAATGACATAACACGTCTTTCTTAGGAGAACATCGCTATAATATAAAATGTTACTCTATTTATAATAGCTTTTTACGCGGCTTAACTTAATTTGGCACAAGACAACTATTGTGGAGCGTTTATGAGAATTAATAATTACTACATTAGTGATTGTAAATGAGAATAATTAATTACTGTCAGGTGGTCTAGTGTAGGTTTATGTTAAGCTGAGCTTATATATATATATATATATATATATATATATATATATATATATATATATATATATATATATATATAAGCTGAGGTTGGAAATGAAATGGTAATCTTTATAACATCAACAAAATATAATACTCACAGCGACGTGAAGTAGGTAAACCACTGCTAGTTGTTGATTACTAAGACAGCATATTATCCCACCCCTTACAATAGTGTCCAACCTATTTATGAGGGTTGAGACATACCCATTAGTGTTCATAGGTACATAGCAGTTCTATAGAAGTATACTGAGAATATCACAGACTGAACATATGAGTAAAAAGGATGTTTTAAGGAAACAATAAATAATTATATTCTTTATATTTGAAACTTTTAATTAACATATACTGCCGATATAAACCTATATATATATATATATATATATATATATATATATATGATAAGCAAATATAAATGGATATAAATCCGACAGAATGAAGAAAATTTTCTTCATATATATATATATATATATAAAGGAAGAGGTTATAGTAGTTCCAACGAGAGAAAAGTGTATATTAAAAAGAAGAGAGAAACCGAAAACCTTTTTGGTTGTATTTTCCATAATTTTGCTACACATGTTTCCGGTCTCGCGACCTTCATCAGGCAAAGCGTGTAGATTTCCACATCATTAAAAATAATTAATTTTTTTCTTATGTTTTTCGATGTTAAATATTCTCGATGTGAGACATTCTCTTTTTTTTCTGTGTTAGAAACCCAAATGTCTTTCTTGAACTGGCAGTGAAAAGTTCTGCGTGAATGGTTATAAAACAATTAAGATTGGTCCGAGGAATGGTGAAGCAGTTATCGGCATTCTTATCTTTTAATGACCCCTGTGTGTTACTAGATCTATTTCCATTTTATTGCGTTTTTGTCAGCATGCGTGTATATATGTATATTCCCTCTCCATACATACACAGTCTTATTACGAGGGATTAGTAAATACATTTGTACACATACACACATATACACACACACATATACACACACACAAACACACACAAACAGACACACCGTCCTATTACAAGGAATCAGTGCATACACACACACATACATATATACATGCATACATACATACATACACACATACTTCCTAAGCTGTGTGGGCTTTGCGTGCGTGCCCGTGAGTAGTTCCCTTGCTTTTGTCAATATGTGTATATATATATTCATGTTTCACAGATACCCGCATGTGAGCGTGTGTGCATGCACTGAGTGGTTTATTGTTTTAACCTAGGAAAGGTTACTGAAGTAAGAATAACCAACAACGAAGGTTGGAAATGAAACGGTAATCTTTATAACATCAAAAATATATAATCAAAATACAATACTCGCCAACGGTGTGAAGTAGGTAAACTACTGCTAGTGGCGGACTACCTAGACAGCTTATTACGCCCACTTACAATAGCGTCCAACGTATTTATGAAGATTGGGACATACCCATTAGTGTTTATAAGTACGGGATATAATATTTACAAATACGTTGCCTTGTAAAGTTACATTAACAGAAAATAGATAAAAAAATTTCAGGGAGATATTAGAAAATACCTTTATTATCTGAATCAGAGATTCTCAAATTTTAAAAATATGAAAATAAATATTATAACTCCTCTATACATTGTTAAGTGAAAAAAAAAAAAAAAAAGTATTCTGCTTTTATTTGACCAGTGCGTAATTTTTCAGCTGACACTTCTCAATTTTACTATAAGATCAACTGAACTCTCATCTCCAAAATACTCTTGGTGTTCAGTTTGGGGTTAAGAAACATAGTTGATAGCAAAGTTACAATAACATCACCACAAAATCCTATTGGGGTACGAATATCATATCACGTCCTGGTCAGCAGTTAATGGGGGTTAATAATATCACATTATGTCCGTTAACTCACTAGATTATATGTGAGATTTGGCAGAAAGGAATAATCTCCCAGGTTGCATTTCTGCCAGTTATATGCATCATTATATCCATTATTCCACGGACGGAACGGAACAGCTGAAAGAGAAACATGCATTGTTCTCAGAGACAGTTTTATACCGGTAAGTCATGCACAAAATTATATACATATATTTAAACTTGTCGCACACACAGAAACACCTGTATCCAACAACAAGCAGTGTGAAAATGAGTCAAAAAGAGAGAGTCTTACTTGTAATAATTCTCCACAGGAATTTCAACAGAGATTTCTTCTGTAATTCTGGAGAAGGCATATTTCGGATTCACATCAGATATTCGAGCGGGCCAGATTTATCTTCTATGTTACAATCAAGGACATATTGCTTTCAAACAGCAAACAGCGAGTCATGTTTTTCCCAACAGTGAGGCGGAGACAGTTTTTATACCTGGAGAATATATATTTCCAAAGGAAAATAGTGTCATGTGCTTACAAGCTACATTACGCAGAGGTCTTGCATCGCCCATGCGTCTTGACTCCAGATACTGACGGACTGACCATTTTCGTCACTCTATGAAGTGACTCTAGAAAGGCGGCCGTCACGTGACAAACGTGACTTCATTTCAACCAAAAGGTGATAATCACCTTTTGTATCCCTACAGTCCCATATCCCCTAAGAAAAATACAACGTTTCAATAACGTCTCGTCATAGCTAAGAGGTTAAGTAAAATAGCTACAAACTTCATTTACATATTTCTATGAATAATTCGAAACTTTACTCTGTTCGTATTAGGATGTATCGAAACACCAACCAAGGTATCTTTACCTCGATGTCAACGTTAGATGACAAAGGCTACCCTCTTCCCAACTTCCCACGTCTCACAGCACAATCTCAGCAATATTTTCATTACAGCTCGAGAAGTTTCAAGACTTATCAAAAGCCTTGACCCTAAGAAAGCCATTGACCCAGACAATATCCGAGGGGTTGTCCTCAAAAATATCAACCCGGAACTATCCCGGGTCCTAGCAAAGTTATTAAACCGCAGCTTGAAGGAAATATCCTTCTCAAGCTTGTGAAAAGAATCGGACGAATTCCCGGTTTTCAAGAACTCAGACGAACGCTCAGCCCCATCTCAGTATAGAGACATCAGTCTCCTCAATATCATTATCAAACTTTTTTGAGGCTATAATCAACAAGAAGGTTGTTGAGCACCTAGATAAGAACTGCCTCTTGTGCGACAAGCAATATGGGTTTCGATCACCCCAATCCACTGCTGATGTCCTACCTACCATCACAGAATCAGTGAGGTATTTAACAACAAATACACCCAAGGACCATAGCATTTGATATTTCGAAAGCCTTTGACAAGATTTGACAGAAAGTATTGCTGCGCAAGCACTCTAGCTATGGAATCACTGGACGAGTCTTCTCAATAATAAAGTCCTTCCTAACGGGTAGGTTTCTGTTAACGGCCAGTCCTCCGGGGCCCTAGCAATCAACGCAAGCTTACACCAGAGGTCATTTCTCAGACCAAGCCTCTTTTTGCTTTACATAAATAATATGCGTAAGAGTGTACACAGATTATTTGTGAATATCTATGTCGATGATACAACGATATATGGGTGCACCTCCAAAAGTTGTGATGACCAGAGATTAACAGCTGATCTCTCATCCGATCTAGCTCTAACAGCTCAGCTGTTTACTTTCAGTGCCTCGAAAACTAAACTAGTTACATTACATCATTGGCGATCAGACCCCGCACTACCACCTGTCACGATGAATAAATGTCTTCTCAGTAAGGCCCATTGCCGTGAGTGACTGTTGGTTCTAAACTCACCCCAGACCTCAAGTGGATCTCGTACATACGATCCATCTGTAGAGATGTTGGGAAAATGGTCGGTTTCCTGTATCGATCCAATAAGTACCTGATGCCTCGAGCATAAGATCCAGATCAGGCCTAAAATGCAGTAATCCTGTCCTCACTCTCCAGTCTTGATAGAATCCAAAAGTGTCTCCGCGTCCTTGTGGGTGACAAGTTATTTTCTACCCTGCAAGCTCTCTCTCTTACAGAAGGGAAATGAAAAGCCTTTCACCGTTCTCTCGCAACTTCCATGGAAAGAGCTCGAACGAACTGCATTCCTTGTTTCCGCTAGTTTTAACTTTTACGGCTAGAACCCACCACGGCACTCACATTGTAGCAAACCAGCCGCATTCCCTTAATATTCCTTTGGTGAGCAGTAAGTTCCACTCGTGCAGTTTCTTCTCGCGAACCGACTCCCAAGAGGATGTTTCCCCGATCACTACAATCTTAACCTGTTCAAGTCTAGGGTTAACTGTTATCTTACCCACCTATCCGCATAAACTTTGCCTCTTACACTGTAACCCTCTACCTCGAGTGCACCCCAGGCTTGTACAGGTTAATTGGTTTGGTTTGGTTTGGTTTGTTTTGTTTTACGGCATATCGACCTCAATGGGTTATTTAATACCGACAAAATTTTTATTGCTGATAATAAATTTTTTCCAAAAATCTATTGCTGGTAATATTTTTTTCCAAAAATGTATTGTTGGTAATAATTTTCTTTCAAAAAATTTATTTCTGTATAAAAACCTATTTTTACACTTTCATAGTCTTTTGGCCCCAGTTTAGGGGTCGGCTATTTTCCCATAGATGAAACCATAACAGGTGCTACTACCCCGGGTAAGGGTGGACTTGGGAACACCAGCAATTAAGAGATGGTTCCACGCACCTTAAAACCTTCTGATTAGAGGCCTTGCTGTTAGACGTAGTTTATCGTCTTACCCAGAACGCGGATGTAGTTTATCGTCATACCCAGGGCGCTTTTACAGTGAAAAAAATATAGCCATCATAATCTTTGTATAAAAATGAGCTACCTCCTGGCATACTACATAATCTAACACGTAAGTTGTATAATATGTGCTGTTCTTTACTGATTTTTTGAAAACATCGGCAGTTCTTAATTGCTTTACTAAACCTCACCTAACATAATGCCAAAGAGCCACTCAAGGTAGACGGACACTGAATGATGTTTGTGATTTGAATGTAAGAGGCGAAAAGAGTAAGTAAAAATTACGAAGATATGACGGATAGTGGAAGAATGACCCTAGACTTGAATAGATTAAGATTATAGTATTCGAGAATCTATTCACGCGGGAGACTGTTCCACAAAGTAGTCATTCTTGGGAGGAACATTTCTGAGTGGCATGTTCTTATGAGCAAAGGAATTCGTAGAAAATGGGGTTGATTCGATTCTGTGAACGTAGCAAGACGGATTTTGGATGCAATGGTTTCAGCTGGTGATCCAAAAGAATGGATTTCGTTTGAACATTTGCCATGGAAATAGTGTAGCGTCAGGCTGTGCAAAAGAGGCTCTAGGAAGAAAAATATGTCATCCCCCCCACATACTCACACAAAAACTCCGTACATATTTTTTAGACTGCTCCAGTCCAAATATGACAGCAGGACTCCATTTTTGTAGTAGGATTAGGTATTAGTAACACCATATGGAAATATACAATTTGCTTTTCCATAAGAGAGTGACAAACAACTCTCTCTCTCTCTCTCTCTCTCTCTCTCTCTCTCTCTCTCTCTCTATTACACATACTTTCTTTACTTCCTTCTATTGTTCCTATCCTCGGTAACTGACAGAACCCGGATATAGCTTATGTGGGTCAACGAACGTCATGAAACATCAACCAACGACAACACGTCCCGCCAAAAATCAAACCGAAAACACGGAGGTGTTAGGTCAAATAAAAAGAAGAAAAAAACACGTGTGCAGCAGACGAGAAGAAGTGAGGAAATTAGTTCGATGTTCGAGACGCAAGGGTTGGGGATTCATTGGATGTGAGTTTGACAGGTCATGCAACTCCAGAAGAAAAAGAAAAAAGAAAGGATAAATTCAACAAATTAATTTCTGTCAACCAAAAACACAACGACCCTGTATGAACTCTGAAATCACAAAAAGGACTAAGACGATAGCCAACCACTTTAATCATTGTAACCAAATGGAGTCAACAATAAAATGGTACTATAGACTGTAAATTTTGGCCTTTACTTATCTATTAGCCCAACCATCATTTTTAAATACGATAAACTCTTGGAAAGAAAAAGTATGGTAAGCGGAACCAAATACTTTTTGGTCCGGTTCAAAGAACCGACTATTTTTCCAGCATCTTCAGCAGTGAATGATATTACATTTCACTTGACCCAAAATGTCCTGAGATAGTGTACTGACAAGTGGTCAGACCTTAAACCTCAATTGATTAAATATGGAAGATATTTTAGAAATATTGTATCGAAGATCACTATGAAATAATATAACAATTTCAATCTTCACTGTGTGTACCATACTTGCGAATTTGTATTGTACTAAACGAGGCTTAGCAAGTATCAATAACATGTTTCGAGAAAGATGAATTATCCGTTTATTCATATACCTGTATAGCTTCCACAAACAAATAATCAGATCATTTTCTGACCTTTTGAAAGTGAAAACCGAAAAACCATTAGATAGGTTTCTGACATTTTTATTGCATATGAAAAGACCCCTTGGGCTAGTCCTCGCTATGTCAGTAGATAACAATGCAGCTGACTTGTCGGATTGTGTCGAGATGTAACAAAATACAGTCCCTGTCACGGTAGGCTAAGCACGGCGCATAACCCAACGTCACGTGAGCCGATTCTGACCAATCAGAAATGTGTCGCTGTTGGTTTATGTAGCGTGATTATGTCTTCGCGCTGTAATGTTCCTGTTGGGGATATAAACTGCAGGGCTGTTGCTAATGATGCCTTTTCTCCTACTTTGTCGTCCTAATAATGCCGCAACTCGACTGGACCGTTCTCCTACGCCCATTTCTTTACGTTCGCCTCCATAACTGTAAATATTAGAACGCAAAATTTTCCAATACCAAGTTCTTTGTAAAAAAAAAACATTTTCTCCAATCATGTTTGTTACAAGAGACAAACGCTTTATACGCTCACGCATACAAACACACGTACGTGTGTGTGTGTGTGTGTGTGTGTGTGTGTGTGTGTGTGTGTGTGTGTGTGTGTGTGTGTGTGTGTGTTCGAATAAATACTTATAGGTGGTGTAATGGATAGCGGCTCAGACTGACGAATCGGAGCCGAGTTCGAATTCCAGTCGAACCCATTACATTCATTTACGTGCTAATATCCTTGGGAAGGGTATGAATCCGCATCTTCTCCCCCCAGCTATGGGTAAAGAGCAAGACAGGCCGGGTTCTAAAGCCTTGGATGTCAACTGGTCTACCGCAGAAAGAAATTGCAACCTACCGCGTGAAGAAATCTGCCTCCTCAGTCATGTAACGAAAGATACATGATTGCCTAAGCGTGTATCGCGCACATAATAGATGTCTGTATATGTGTTTTTCTTAAACTAATTATATACAATAATGAATCGTAAGCAGGATGGCGCTACAAAATGAAAGTCGGGGGAGGGTCTAATGAGAGGTTAAAGGGGGCAAATCAGCATTTAGCAAATGCTAAAATTGGTAGATAAATCATTTTTTTTATCTGATCATCTCAGAAAATTTTTTTTTAGACCTATTATCCTACACTAAGCAATATTTATTTGAATTTGAAATGTACATTATATATATATATATATATATATATATATATATATATATATAATATGAACAATGAAGTCAACACTCAGAGGTGACAGGCTGTTTTATGCTGGACGCATTCGTCAGGCGACCTGACGATTGCGTCCAGTATGAAACAGCCTGTCGTCTCTGGAGTGTTGACTTCAATGTTCACTTTTATATTTATATTTGCATACGCTTTATCTCTAATATTGAGCACTTTATCCCATATATATAGCACACCTTAAAACTATATTTCTTCATATATATATATATATATATATATATATATATATATATATATATATATATATTTGCTTTTTTACTCATACTTATTTTGGGGATTAAACCTATAGACGTTTTCTGTGTATGACTATATATGTTTAGTAGAATTTTTTTGAAAACGCAGATTAAATGAAGTTTTCTGATTTATTTTGATTAATGGAAATATTTTTTAGAGATGATACAGTTCAGCCAAATAGAATTGCCATCGATTGAGCCCATTCATTCACCCAGTCATTACTTACCCAACTTCAGCTAGGTCTTGCGATCTTGTGATGCCCCCACCCCCTGCCAAAATCTATGAAATAGTGCTCCCACTCTACTACATCTCAATTTTCATAAGGTAGTATTCATATAAAATACAAATTTTATTGTAAACTAATTATATACAATAATGGATCATATGTAATAGAGATGAACAATTTAACTATGAAAAGTGAAAATAAATACAATGTATGTAAATACAAATTAGAGATATACCATAATAGATGATTCCATCTTAAATAAATCAGCAATATTTTGCTGCAATTTTTAACATCAACTTGAGATTGAATTTATATAGTGTTTTTTCGAGACTTAGCCTGCACAAAACAAATTCAACGATTTGGACAAAAAGATCCCAGAAAATGTCAAAATTCATCGAAAATTGTTCGTCCTTTAATATAATCAGTTGTGCTTAGTTTATATATAACGCATATAAATGTAATTAGAAAAAAACATATGTTCATAAGATGTCGTAGATCACAAAGCACTACACGGGGCCAGTCACCTTCGAGTTTCGTACGCACAGTCCCTGTCTCCACATATCATATATGTAGCGAGATTATATTCATCGCCGATTGTTACGGCAGTCAGGTAGCTTACAGTCCTTGGGAACATTGAAGTCAACAGGACTGACGATTGCGTTTAAGCATGAAACAGACTGTCACCTCTGGGTGTTAACTTCAATGTCCATTTTTATATTTATATATACACTATCCTAGATATAAAGCACTTCAGTCCAGAAATATAGCATACCTTAAAATTATATGTTATCATATATAAATATATACTGTGTGTAACAGCAAGATTGTCCAAATCGTGTAACAGCATACTTACTCTTCCAGCAAAATGTTTAATATCTAAAAACCGCTAAACTAGTTGAGTTTCTTTTGCCAGGTTTTCAGGTAAGACATTTAGCCATCTTCATACCATTTCTCGTAAGAATCACTGAGAAATACTTTGAGGTATTCAGCTAAAAAGGGAGCATGTTAAAACTGTTCTGTGTCAGACCCACTCTCTTCCTAACTGAGCAATGGTGTGAGGAAAAAAATCATCCAGGCCATCAGTGATGGTACCAACGTTCACACTCTGGCTTCCATCTTCAAAGTCCATGCAAGAACTATCAAAAGGACGGTGAATAAGTTTAAAAAATTGGGAACAGTAGAGAGGGAAACTGGAACAGGATGTCACAACAGGAAGAGGGATCCTCCTTTCAACTTACAGCTAAAGAGATCAATTAGAAAGAATTCAACTCAATTCATAAGACGTTTCGCACGTGAGAGAGAAGTTTCAGCTATGACAGTCTAAAGAGCACTGAAAAAAAAGACTTGAAAATGAAATAGTATGTGAAACGTGTGAAGCAACTCCAGGACAGAAAAAAAAGTTTAGATAGGGCGAATATCACCTTGAATAAATTGGAAAATCATCCAGGAATAATATATATATATATAGATAGATAGATACACCTAGTGAGCCAGACAAACCTACCTAGGTTTCACCTAAACGGATCGTCAGGGAAAGTTTGGCCAAACTTTCCCTGACGATCCGTTTAGGTGAAACCTAGGTAGGTTTGTCTGGCTCACTAGGTGTATCTAGGTTTGCTCTACGGTTGTATTGAGCTCTTTTGTTAGTTAGTTGTTACTCGTATCGGGGTTTTTCTTTGGGCTTCAGACCTGCACCTGTGCGATTTTTTTTGTCGGCAGAAGTCCATGTTTGTAGCTCTTTCTTTTTTTAAAACCTTTTTCCCTCGAGATTGATTTGATTAGCAAATCAAAAATTCGAGGGTTTTTCGAAAACGAATCTAGTTTTTATATATATATATATATATATATATATATATATATATATATATATATATATATATATATATGATCTTTGTTTCAGTACTTCATGAGCTTCCGATCCTTAGCTATGATTAATTAATGAATTAATGATGAATATGTCATTTTCGCTTATGATCGATTTCATCATGATACTTCTGTTACGCTTAGAGACTAATTATACATTCTTATTGCCCAAAGTAGAGTTCGGTAGTGTCATAAAAACCTCGGGGAATTCCAGTAAGGTATCTTTAATCATTTCTAAGTTACAACGGATCAGAGTTTAATCTAACAATTAGACAATTTTGCTTTTACAACCGGTATATATATATATATATATATATATATATATATATATATACACTCTCGACTCTCCCGTTGAATTCGACGTATAAGGGTCAAGCAGATCAATTCCTAGGAAATCGACAGCCCGACAACAGAACATGAGATTTGATTATAGTGGTGAAGGTTTCGTGCAGGAGCATCCACACTTTTTGAAGGGCCGAATACAGAGACCTGGTGCACTACGTGCCACAAGGTCCCCAAACGACCCTCCGCAGGTTTTGAATTCAGAGTTGTCCTTCTTCTAGACCAGTTGCCATCAAAGGCTATAGAACCCAGTCTGTCCTGCTATTTACCCATATATATATATATATATATATATATATATATATATGAAATGTAATTGTACTTTATTTTTTAAGAATAAAGTTGATAAGCAAACACGGATATGATGCCCTGATTCATCGTTAGGTTTCTGATTAAGTGACTGATTGTTTTTTACGTTTTATCAGCGCTTTATATGTTATTTAAAACCGAATCATTCTTTTTTGCAAGTTAATATTGCATTAACATTTTTTCCAAAATTATGATACCTGAGATTCCAAAGCGGTCACTCATCTGGGTACTGAGCAGACTCGACATTGCTTAACTTAGGTAATTGTACCGGAACCGGTATTTCAACGTGATCTATCCGTAAACCTTTTCTTCACCTCTCTCCATCCCAGCTAGGGGTTAACTGCAGGACAGACTGGGCTCTAATTCCTTGGTTGGCAACCAGTCTATGAGAAGGATAACATTGAATTCAAAACGGGTAGGGCGTGCTGCAGGATACACCGTAGAAGTGTGTGGCCCGATACACCACGCTTTTATTTCAGTTATATATTAGTATCATTATCAGCCTTTCTCTATAGCAATGAATGCTGGAAATCTCCTCACAGATGAAGAAAAGACAAAGCAATAGAAATGTGGTTCTACAGATGGATGCTGAAAATACCATGGACCAAACGACGAAGTTTTAGAGAAAATGGAAACGAAGAAAAACACAGACTCAACATTAGAAAGAGACAGTTGGCATTTCTAGGGTACAAAATGAGGGAAAAGGGCTTGGAAAGACCGACTGAAGGCAAGAGGGACAAAAATTAAACGAACCATAGCCTGCCTAGCGTTCTTGACTAAAATTGATGGTACGTTAAGTAATATAACAAAAAGCCAACATTTATTAAGAGCTACAAGGGGCAGGAAATTTTGGAGAACCAGAATGCCAACGTCCTGAAGAGGCACGACACATATAAGATTAGTATGTGAATATTCATAAGGTTTCAAAAATCTTAACAAAAATGAGGGAAAAGAAAGACATTTTAAATGGACACTACAGAACAACAATTAAAAGACCCAATCAATTTTTAGAAGATTTTTCAGGAATAAAACTTGTAATAACCGTTGCACTAAAAGATTCCAGCATCAACAAAGCCATTAATTGGTAAAGCAGTTGATGACTTCGCCGCGCAACACAAATGTGAAAACAAAAACAAAAAAACAAAAAAAAAACAAGAAGTCGTTGTCTTTAAATGTTTTATTTATCTGACGAGATTTTGCGAACAACCTCGAAAATATATGAAAAAACAGACAACATCATTATGGAGATTGCGCATACTCACTGAAATGTTTGCAGTAGCAAAGGATATGTTTTAGGCAGTGACGTCGCACACAAGTTGCCATAGGAACAATTACCTCCGTATATTTACTTTTATATCTGTTGATGTATGTATTATATTGGGACACGAAAGGAATATAGAACAATTTGGACAAATTAAGAAAATGCCTTGTACATGTGAAAGAATATTGGAAAAATTTCATACTGCTTGTCTGTGTTTGCCGATATATGGTTACCGTAATAGTTATTTTTTAATACAATATCCGTTCATGTCGCGGATGTGCAGGAAGAATAATGGTAGCGGTTCGGAACGAGAAATCTGCAAGTCGAGTTTGAATTCCAGCTGAATACATTACATTGAGAAAGTTAAGTCTACACTGATATTTAACCCATAGATGTGGAGAAAAGAAATGGATCCATGCCTTTTCCATTAGAATGAAGTGAACGTAATCCAAGGTCATATTCTGGCCAAGCAAATTGTATTCACTTTGGTAAAAGTATCCCCAGTTATGACAGTGTAGAGTAGGCTCTCGAGACTTGGATTGTAGGAAAATTCTGAATTCAAAACCAATGGAGCATACTAACGCTGTTGACGACAGAGTGACAACTAATTCAACTATCAGCGTTTAGTTTCTCATGATGGATATCTCCATCGTGGAAAATACCTACGGCTCTATTTGAAGGCCTATGTGTGACTGTGCATTGTGTGTGTATCTATGTGTGTATAAGAGCTGAATTGGCGCGCGGCCGAGTAATTAGATCACTCGCTTTCCATAAGACCCATCTTCGAATCTCACCATGGTCGATTTGTTAGGAAGGTGAATTCTTTTATCGGTCTGGAGATGCAATCCTAGCGTGCGTTACTTTTAGAAATTGCCTGAAAACCATATCCAGGTCTTATGAGTGAAATTGGGTTGATGGAACAGTCCAAGAACAATCAATGGTTGTGCTAGCAGAAGACATTGTGAAGGTCTGATCGTACTGGCGTTGTTCAAACTGCTGATCATGACTTATTATGAGCTATCTCCCAGAAACTGTAACTAAGGTCCGGTCAACGTAGTTGCTGTATAAACCAGGGGAAGACACAGTAGATGTTGAATAAATACAAATGTGCTTGATTGGATGTCTGCGACAGATAATAGCTAGCCGC
The DNA here is from genome assembly GCA_903632075.3 of Acanthosepion pharaonis. NCBI lineage: Eukaryota > Metazoa > Mollusca > Cephalopoda > Sepiida > Sepiidae > Acanthosepion > Acanthosepion pharaonis. The sequence goes on from CAHIKZ030000058.1 coordinate 5,654,247, forward strand.
CTTAGTAGACGTGTGTAAACGGAAATCGAGTGTGCGGTCAATTAAAGAGTCAAAAATGGCCAATTAGTCAAGAATGGTCAATTAAAGAGGCAAAAATTGTCAATTAAAGGGCCAACAATGACCCATTAACGCGTCAACAATGGTCCATTAGAGAGTCAACAATCGCCAAATAAAGAGTCTAGAATGGCCCATTAAAGTGTCACGAATAGTCAACTAAAAGGTCAAGAATAGCACATTAAAGAGTCAGCAATGATCAACTAAAGAGACAGCAATGGCCAACTAAAAAGCCAAGAATGACCTATTAAAAAATCAAGAATAGTCAACTAAAGAGTCAACAATGGGCCACTAATGTGTCAACAATGGCCAACTAAAGAGCCAAAAATGGTCATCTAATGAGTCAACAATGGCCCATTAAATAGTCAGCAATCGCCAACTAAAGACTCAAGAATATTAGACAGTAGTTTCCCCTATAAAGGGAAATGCCTGTTCAAGATCTATCGGTTTGTAAATTTTCTTTAAGTTTCTTGAATGCGCAGACGTAATTCATATTGTTTTAAAAAAAATAAACAGAACGTCTACTCAAACACGTGAACCGACTAAAAATAACGTTTAGAGTAATGTGAAATAATGTCGGATTAAAGATAAAACTGGTTGCAAAAATAAATTCTTTCTCTGAGGCAAGCATGTGAGCAGGTGTTTTTTTACAAATTTTTATGTGGCTAATTCTGATTTCTGAACAGTTTTGCTCCATCAGCTCTTGTACTTTTGCTTCCACATATCACATTTTTATTATACTTCATATAAATTCAACATATAATATGTTTATTTTATCTCTTACAAAGGCATATTAAAAGAAGTAAAACAGCATAGATACAGATCTGTGATGGAAGTAAATTACTTGGATAATACCATACATACACGTCACAGTACAGCGGACAGAAGTGTTTTTTTGGGTTTTTTTTGGCGGGCGGGGGGACGTTTACTTTACATCCGATATGTCGTGTCAGATCATCCAACAGAAGTTACCCTGGGGAACTATAATAATGATACCTGAGATGCTACTCTTTAACTTGTCTTTATACCTGAGCCAACTCTCCTTTGACTATCCAGAACCCTGTAAAAGGGGTTATGGTGAAATAGCTTATTACATGGAATCTTAACGTGGTCTGTCTTTTATTCAAACATATCTGCTCTGAATTTTACATTGAGCTCTCTGGATATCATCCTCCTCAGGTCTACCCATACGGATTACCTAAATTTGCATAAACTATATATATATATATATATATATATATATATATATATATATATATATATATATATGCCTTAAGATACAAGTTTAAGACCGAGCTCGTAACTTAAAAGACTTGTATCTGCGGTAATACTCTCGAAGATTGGCGCTCCCTGTGCCATTTTGCTGATGCGTAATGCTGGGGTTCCATTTGCCTTGGTAGTTTCTTTCCAACTTACCAATATCTTGGTTGAATATTTCTCCATCCTTATCACTCACTACTCTGAAGTCATAATGAAGAAGTTGAATGCGGAAGTGTAGAAAGTGTATTTTGTGTGACATTCGACATACCATGTCCTCATAAATCTGTAACAACTTCTCGATACACTCTTGGTAATCTGGTACATGTGTATTACCAAGGAAGCCATGGCAGACTGACTTAAATGCTTCCCATGCTCCCAGTTTATTTAACATAAGGAGCTCTGAAGTAGCACAACCTGTATTCCATGTCGAAGAATGAGACAAAATCATCGGTTCGCGTCCTGAAACTGGTGATCCTTACACCTGTAATGACCAGGTTCCGCGTAACCGTTAACGCCCACCAAAATAATGGTTCCAACAATAAAATAGGCCTACCCATAATGCATCACTGACTTTATGTATAAATAGTCGGTCACATGGACTGACATTTGCTTTTTAGCATGAAACAAACCGTCGATGCTGAGTGTTGACTTCAATGACCACTTTTATATTTACATACGCTCTATCCCTGATAGTAAACACTTTAACCCATAAATATAGCATATCCTTTGAGATTTGACCATCGCTTTACCGGTGGTAGAGAAAAATGACGTAATACCCAGCCACCGGTTGAACAGTGGTAGAGGAAAATGACTTAATACCCAGCTACCGGTTGAACGGTGGGTAAATACTTGTAACTATTTTTACATCTACCGAGAAATATTACATACCAATTATTTGCGAATTTTGACTCAAGATCTCAGACCGAAATAAAATAGTTCAGGAACACAGGGCTCAAAGGATTAATACTGTATTTTTATCGTATTTATCTCCTGATAATCTGTAGAGCACTTTCGCTACATTTGTAACCTATCATGGACATAGAAAAATTTATTCTTGACTACTCCTTGAAAAACATATCTATGCCATTGACATCTACCTACAAACTAAAATTAATTTAAAAACAGATTCATAAAAAGAGAGAATAATTCGAAACATAACCGTTAGCGATCGCCCAAATAATCGTTAGAATAATACAATAGACCTACCCATAATGCATCACTGACCAGTATATATAAATAAAAAAACACAACGCACATGGCCTGATGATTGTGTTGAAACATGAATCAGACTGTCGCCGCTGGTGTTGACTTCAATGCGCACACACACACACACACACACATACATACATACATACATACATACATATATATATATATATATATATATATATATATATATATATATATGTATGTATATGAGATGACAATATACATTTTATAGAAGAAGAATATTGAGGAAAAATATATGACAAAGTGGAAAAAGTTTTCTTGTGGCGCGTTTTGTCCTTTAGAACGGATTAAATTTATGTTGGTGCAGCTACACATGCGCTCGAACGAGTGATGCTGGAAACTTTACATTTTTTAAATGAAATCGGCTAGATAAAAAAATATAGTCTGATGAAGCCCTAAAGAACGTAACGCAAACGCGTTACAAGAAACCTTTTTCCACTTTTGTCATATATTGTCCCAATATATATATATATATATATATATATATATATATATATATATATATATAGAGAGAGAGAGAGAGAGAGAGAGAGAGAGAAAGATAAAGGATAAAGGATAAAATTGTGGAAAGAAATACAACAATGGTCGTTTATAGCTTTATATGTTAATCGTTTATATGTTCACCTAAATGTCGTTTGAACGTTTATAGTTCACACTTATCCCCTGTTTTTTGAACAGTAGTGAGGTTTATCTCTTGTTTCTTGTTTAGGAATAGGTTTTCTACTTCCTTCTACATTCTATTTCAAATCGGCACTTCTAATGTCTCCAACTAAACTAAACTGAAATTTAATTTACATTTTTTACTTAATAAGTGCAGTTATGTTCGCTATCGCCCGGTTCATGCTTCCCAAGAAGATTGTTTCCGGTTTAGGATTGGGTTTCCAGTTACTTCTAAAGTCTTTTCTTTCTCTTTGACTTTTAGTAGCCAGTAGCCCGCTTGTGTCTTAGTGGCGTTATCACCTTGTTTAGGGCGAATTGATTAACACGCACGCACGCACACACTTATATATATATATATATATATATATATATATATATATATATATATATATATATATAAATATAAAATGATATTGATATTTTAGGCTGTTCAACTGGAGTGGTGAATATTGCATAATACTCGTTCCGTTGGTAATTTCTATGTATTTGGTTTCGATAAAATATATTAATATTATGGCTATTATATCCGTGAATTTGTGTTATTATTGTTAATTCTGAGAGAAACAATTTTGTTTGATTGTCTATAATGTAGTTTCGGAGATCGCTGTTGGCCAGTGTTTGTTTTACGCCACTGAGTTCTTTGAAGAATAGATTTTATCGAAAACAAATGCACATAAATTGCAAACAGGACGGATTCCATCAAAGGAATATTATGAAAAAAAGCATCATTTCATTTGAACAAATAAAAAATCATGTTAATATTATATATATATATATATATATATATATATATATATATATATATATATATATATAGGCATACAATGGGTAATTGAATGACAAAATGAAAAATTCCATGTTACACATTACGTCCTTCAAAAGGACTTCTTCAGACTAAATAATATTCTTATTACTTATTCATGAAATTTTACATATATATACGTACATACAACCCCTGCAACACGTCTGGGCGGTTTCCTTGTTTAAGTTGGTGAATGCTGCCATAATCCTTGCCTTAAGTTCATCTTTGGTGTTGCAAGGAATTAAAAGTTGGTCTCTCGCTGAACTGCGCCCACACATAACAATCAAGGGAACTGCAGTCTGGGGAGTTAGATAGCCAGATGTAAGGGGTATATAGTCGTAGATATTGTTTGACAACCATGACTGTCTTCTCCTGATTGTGTGATATAGTGCAGAATCCTGTTGCCAGACATAGTGTATTCCAGCTGTCACCCTCTTTACCCAGGGTCGAACTACTTCTCCAGGGCACTTGATGTAGGCTTCTGTGTTCAGTGTGATTCTCTGTAGGAAGTTGAATGGGAACATAACGTCACCATCACTAGTGATCACTTCAAACACCTTCGTAATTACCATAAGACTCATCCAACTCTTTCCAAATCCTCTGCGCTGTCCTAAGATTGACAACCAAATACTCTGAAATATTCGTATTGGAGCTTCCGGTTTGAATGCCAAGCAGTACTGCATGCCGTTTATAAATTTCTGGCTGAGTGAATTGCATCATAGTACCCAACTTATCCTACTATAATGTCTAAAAACAAGCAATGCGCATGCGCGAAATTAAAATATAAATTTATCTACCTATATATATATATATATATATATATATATATATATATATATATATATATATATATATATATATATATGAATAGGGTAGATTTACGATGCAAGTGTACATCCAAATAAGCTTGATTAGAAATAAGATCTTCCAGTTTAATTTTTCATTGTATGTTTTCATTTTCCGAATAAGAGTATTGTGCTCAAAATTGTGGAAAAAAAAACTGTCAGAAGTTAATATTGTGTAAATGTCCTGCTCAAGTACATTTGACCATAATAGTAATTTTCAAGAACCAAGGTGGTTTCTTTGTTGTAGGTAGATTTGTGAACAGTCTATGTGCATATTCGAAAATTCTGAAAATACAATAAAAATGAAAGAGACAGACCTTGTCGTCTCCTTTTAATCAAATTTGCCTGATATATATATATATATATATATATATATATATATATATAATGGACTCTCCTATTGATTTTGACGTATGAGGATCCGACAACCTCATTGAGTTTTTATGTTTGCGTCATATGTGACACTTCAGTCCCGCTAGCGAACTGCATAGAAGTCCACATATTGTGCAACAGCCAGTACATCGGAACATACCAACAGGAATATTTGCTGACGCTTTTCGCCGTTGTCTTTCGTCTAACCGGTCAATACGTCTGATTTGAAAAATTATGACACAAATATCTCCAGTTATTTCTATCCAAGGCAATTCGCTCAAAGTTAGTATGAGGCACATTGACACCTGAGATGTTACTCTTTAACTTGTCTTTTATACCTGACCCAACTTTCCTTTGACTATCTATCTATATATATATATATATATATATATATATATATATATATATATAGTAATGCCTTAAGATACGAGTTTAATTCGTTCCAAGACCGAGCTCATAACTTAAAATACTTGTATCTGCGAGTGGTAATACTCTCGAAGATTGGCGCTCCATGTGCCAATTAGCGGATGCTTAAGTGAAACTCGTTCCTATCTTAAAATTAAGCTCGTATCTCAAGGCCCAAAATCGGCCGAACTCAACAAACTCGGAACGCTCAAATCTTAAGGCATTACTGCATATATATATATATATATATATATATATATATATTAATTAATTCAATTTAAATAGAAAACACACAACCTTAAGTGTCCATCGGTATATATATATATATATATATATATATATATATGTGTGTATGTATGTATACATATATTCACTTTTATATTTATATTTACATACGCTCTATCTCTGATCTTGAGCACTTTATCCCATAAATATAGCATATATATATATATATATATATATATATTCTATAAATACTTTCTTTTGAACGTTTCTCTATGATACCGAGACTTAGTGAATTAAAACAGAGTACTAGATTAGCCTCGTCATTTTACTTTTGAAATGGCTAGACATAGCCATAATTTCTATGCTAACAGTTTCTTTTCTCGCCAGTGAAAATCTCTTCCCGATTGTTGCTTCCCAACCAAATTTGATCTTTAAAAATTTAAATGCAGTGTCAATCGTTATCTAATGTCTTCTTGATTCCTCTTCTTTTATTGTTCTCCCTCCTTAACGTTTTTCATTTTCTTATTCTTTCACACTTCTGTTTTAGTGGTTTTATTGCCTTGTTTGGGCGTAATGAGTTGTTTACTCGTGTCGGGTTTTTTTCTTTGGGCTTTAAACCTGTATCTGTGCGATTTTTTTCGTCAGACTTTCATGTTTCTAGCTCTTTCTTTTTTTTAAAACCTTTTTTCCCTCGAGATTGATTTGATTATTGGCAAATCAAAAATTCGAAAGTTTTTCGAAACGAGTATACTTACCTATATTTGTATATGTATATATATATATATAAAAAATATATATATATATATGGGGGGGTATGCAGCTCTTTGATCTTTAATATGCGACTCGTGGAAATAAATTGGCTGAGCTTCTTTTTTCATCACAGTTAATATAAATGTTCAATAAAACAAATTTCAATCTTCATAATTTTTTTTAGTGGTTATTAATTAAAACCGCGTTGGCATAAAACGTAAGTTTAATGCTCATGGTTAGTAAAAAATAAAAAAAAATTAATAATTTAAATCCAAATTTTAATGCTAAACCTGAATGAGGCATTACAGGGATTAAAGAAAATTACGGTCAGCAAGGCTTACAAAGGAATGTCAGACATCAGAGGTAAGAGGATTAATGGTTTGGGTTCACTGGGTTAGTGAGTGCGGCTTTCAAACATGTGCCTCTTACATTAAGCAAGTTTGGCAACTCCTGAGATATACACATTATAACTTCCTATTATAAGGTTATTCTTATAATACACACTCGTACTTGGTATGATTCGTTAAAGTATTCTCTATACTTAATGCTTAGGCCTGTTGTTGTAACGAATGTATAGTTAGCATAAAGACTGACACCAATACGACTAGTATTTACCAACCTCCCCACAAGGCAGGATGTGAAACAAGGCCGATTTTTATGTGGGGCGAAACCGAGCATGTAGGATAGGGCAAAAAGTCTCCATAGACCCCGCATTCACCGGGTCGGGTTTGTCTTTCAGCAGAGCTTCGTCTGGGTTCCTCTCTGCACGAAAGCAGAGAGTTCGACAAAGCCGCGAGCCTGACAGCGAACTGCCTGACTCCAATATGACTACTGCCTTGACCATAGAACTCTTTATAGTATTTGACGAGTTCATAGAGTTACCGAGAGTGTACTCTTTACCCCACAACATCCCCACCTCTTGTGATTACTACTTTATTTTTGTTTCGTATTAGTATCGCCTCCTCCTCTTCCTCGAGAGTTCACCAACGTATAGAATTTTGTAGCGTTTCCATTCTCGTTCTGCTGTAAGTTTTCTTTTCCTTGAACTTAAACTTGGTTCCACGATTTATTTTGGTACTGACACATCAAAGATGTCGTACAGCATTTTAACCATTCTTCAAGTCTTTCATCAGTTAAACTATTCTTTAGCTTATTTTGGTGCCTTTTATATCGGATATTTTTTTTTAATTTTACCATTTAGACCAATTTTGCAACTGCACTTATGACGTCTTCCCTGCTTTCCTTTCTATTCTGGTATGGTCTAGATCAATGCTTCTCAAACTAATTTTCTTCGAAATGCTGGGGTCGCGAAAATTAAATTCAAACATTTGAATTTCTGTTTATATGTTATTTTACAAATGCCCAATATCTAACGTGATGCGCCACGCATGCGCTGCGGTAATAAAACGCGCGTGCGGCGCCGTTGAGACAAGTGCAGTGACAATGGATGTATTTTCAGTGTAGTTGGTTAAGACCTGGGGTCGCGAAAAATCACGTCATGAAAAATGGTGTCAGGAATGAAAAAAGTTTAAGCTCTGCTCTAAACAATACTTTATCGCCGGCCTTGAAATTATTGGTGTTGTCTTAACCGTTCGTGATATTCAACTTGCCAATAACTTGTCGTAAACCGATTTTACCCCTCTGGTCAACATTAATTCCGCCGGCGTTATGCCCAATGGTGTGTTGGTTAGGTGTTATCCAGTATACTATCAAAAGAAGTTAAAGTGCTTCCTCATTTAATATGTCCAAACTTGCTTTTTTCAACGCTCTTTTAAACGTTTCTACAAATCGTTCCGCTTGTCCGTTAGACCTTGGGTAATACGGTGGAGTCGTAATATGTTCTATAGAAAACAACTGGAAAAAGTCTTGAAATTCTTTTCCAGTGATTTGTGTTCCATAATCTAATACTATAGTATCTGGTATGCCATATCTCACAAAGAATTCATGCAAGTAATTCACTGTCACTGAGGATGCAAAATTTTTGCACTTGTAAATTTCCAGCCATTTCATAAAACTATCGACTACCATTAGATAATATGCTCCTTCCATAGGACCTACAAAATCTATATGCAATCTTGACCACGGAGTGTCAGTCTTTGGCCATGGTCCTATTTTTGTGATAGGTAGTTATGCTGCTAGAGCACATACTCTACCTGTTTTTACTGGGTTTTTTTATATCTTGGTTCATTCCGGTCCAATATACAAAACTTCTCATGAGAACTTTCATTCTTGAAATATCCAGAGTGTCCGGAATGAAAAATACGTTTCTGTAATACACTCGGTATTAGAATTCTTTGCTCGTACATTACAGAACCATTGCATATCGAGTACGCGTTCAGTTCTTGATTCTGTTCTTTTTTCGATTCTTTATTTTAACAATAAAGAATTCCTTTTCTATTTTTTCTTTAATTTCATGTAACTGGTAATTCCCGTACTACGTTCCACGGAATGTTTTTAATTTCTATCTCGCTTTTTTGGAGCTGCTATGACCGTATCCACCAATGGTTCCGCATTTTTAGGTATTAACCTAGATAATTCATCCGCATGTCCTAATTTTCTTTGACGGTTGGTACCCCATCATAAAATTATAATTCAACAGGATGGTACCCCAGCGATGTAGTATGTTAGCTGTATGAGTTGGTATACCTTTCTTTGAACCATATATTGCTAATAACGGTTTATGGTCAGTTTGCAACGTGAATTTTTTTCCATAAATAAATTTATGGAATTTTTTCATAGCGAATATGATTGCTAGAGCTTCTTTCTCTATCTGACTAATTTTTCTCTATCGGTAGAAACGAGCGTGAAGTATGAGGGAAAGCTTTCATTTTATTAGCATTGTATTTGTGTAAAACCACCACTCCAACACCGTAATGACTAGCATCTAACGCTACTACAAATTTTGCTTTTGGATCGTAGTGCGCTAGCGATAAATCAAATGCAAGACTTTTTTTAATCTCGTCAAACGCTTTTTGACATTTATGATCGCAGTCCCACTTTACTCCTTTTTTTTCAGTAGATTGTTAAGTGGAGCTGTCAAATTATGTATATTATGTACATAATTCGATAATAATTAACCAGTTCTAAAATAGCTTCTAACGTAATTACTTTTGTTGGTGTAGGTATATTTCTAATTGCATTTGCTCTCGACAGATCAGTTTTTTTTTACTATTATTATCAATAATTTGACTCAGGTATTTTATTGTTGGCAAAAATCATTCACACATTTCTTCCCTAATCTTGAATCCGTATTCTCTTAGTTTTTGCATGATTGTTTTCACATGCCCAACATGTTCTTCTTTCGACACACTCTTGATCAAAATACCGTCCATATACGCCACTGCGAAATGGCAATCTGCCAGCATGGTATCCATGGCTTGTTGAAAAATAGCTGGTGCCACCTTTATACCAAAAAGAAGTCAATTAAAATTATATAAACCTCTGTGCGTATTTATGGTCGTTAATTCAGAACATTGATTTTCAACCTAAATTAATAAATATGTTTCAGCGAGATCCAGATTTGCGTTTCGAGACAACTATTTAATCCAGTTGAGAAATCCGCGCAAACACGAATTGTCATTTATTTTTTCCTTTACGTCCACCGCTGGTGCAGCCAATATCGAATAGTTTATTTTCTGCAATACACCAATTCTTTCCAGTCTGTCCAACACTTCATTTATTTGTTCTAATGTTGCGAATGGTACGCTCCCTTTCGATTTAAATAATAGCGTCGAAACTTTTTTTAGTTGAAACACCGACCCACTTCATTATCAGAACATCAGGAAAACCTTTTTTTTAATTCTTCCTTGAGATTTTCACCCTTTTTAAATTGGTCGCTTGTCCACTTACTTTTTTGACAATAAGCGTTTATCGGCAAATCCCACAGTTCGAATAGTCCCATCCAGTCCGTAGCGAATAGATTCATAGTATTTCTTAGAACATAAGCTTTAGTTTTTATCTGCTTATTTCGAAAAGAAACATCATATGATAATTCTCAAAAAAATTTTAAGAAATAATAATAAAATAAAAATCCTTCAACAGAAATTGAAGTTGTGACTTTGCAAGTCATTTTTAATAAAGGTTTTCCAATTTCTTTCCATGTGGTTTCATTTACCATTGAAATATCACTACCAGTATCCCGAAACATTCTTACTCCCACATTATTTGTACGTTAACAAATTTTCTTATTTCGTGTGCCTATTTTTACCGTCGTGATCTTGCATATTAATTTCTTCCTGCGAAAATTATTTCTTGGTTTAGTTCTGCAGTGTGATTTGATGTGTCCTTTTTTTACCACAGTTATAGCATCATGCATTTTTCCAGAGAAGTTTTTCCCAAGACATAATTTTCCACATCTGAAACAAGGTTTTATATTCCTTTTTTCCTTAGCTTTTACCAATGCACATTCTTTATTCTGATGTTTTTCATCATCATGCTTCAGATTTAGCATTGTTCGCCTGTCATCCACTATTTCATGTAGTGTTACGTTATTATTATGCTCAATCTTTGCTAAAATTTCCGTTCGTATTTCAACATCATTTTCCGCTGTTAGACCTTGCACGAAAATTAATGCCTAGAATATATCCGGAATCATTTCCTTTAGTTTAAATTGTTCACATTCGACGCTGACGGCACCCGCATACGTGACAAAATCTTCATCCTCTTTGTTAAATTCATGCACCTACAAACAGGCATGGAACATAAAGCATTTGTTGCTAAAAATTTTCGTCAGAATGTGTACTGTGTTTTCAAACCCTATTTCACCTGGTTTTCTCGGTAAAATATAATTGTAGTACTTTTTATACTCTGCTATTTTTCTTAACAACAACCTGTTCTTTTTTTTAAATCTTCTTCCAGGCCACTGCGTTCCTGAATAAATATTTCTTCATGTCTACGAAAACACGCAGCAAAAGACAGTCTGTCATCAAGATTGTATACGCATTCTGACAGGGTGTTTTTTACTGCGTTTGGCGTAAGAGATATTGAAACATTTTTTTTCTTTTAAACCACTTCCAACAACTGTAACAACTGCTGGGTATTTTGCTGGTGCTTCTCTTGTTAAATTTCAATTATTGAAACCAAAATTTTCTACATATCTGTAAGATTTTTTTTTTTTTTTTTAACCAACGCGGTTAAAATTCTTGTAACTTCTGTTGCACACATATGAGTTTCGAAAAATCTGATCGCCCACTATTATAACTCCAGTTAAAAGGAAGTGCTTGTTATACTGCGCTTAAGTTTAAGTTCCAGCTATTATAATTCCAGTAATAACGTTGCGATTTTTATCTCGTGCTTATGTTCGTGTATCCTCGTCACCAACTATTATAACTTCCTATTCTGAGGTTATTGTTATAAAACACACTCGTACTTGGTATAACATAATTCGTTAAAGTATTCTCTATACGTAATGCTTAGGCTATTGCCGTAACGCCTGTATAGTTAGTATGAAGACTGACTCCAATACCAAACCTCCCCAGAGGAATGATATGGCACAAGGCCTGTTTTTATGTGGGACGATTCCGAGCCCGTAAACTCAGGCAAAAATTCCACTTAGACCCCGTATTCACGAGACACAGTTTGTCTACCGCCTCAGACGAGACTCTTCCTGTAGGCATAGCTGCGTCTGGATTCCTCTCTGCCCGAAAGCAGAGAGTTCGACAAACTGGGCAGTGAACTGCCTGACTCCAAACGGCTACTCCTTCGACCTCATACCATGAAAGTCTTTATAGAACTGGACTTGTTCATAGAGTCACAGGGTGGGGGTTCTCTTTCCTCCAATAGATAGATAGATAGATAGATAGATAGATTTTTGATTGATTTGTTCTGTGAATGTCTCGTTGCTTTACAAAGTCTCGTCAGCTGAAATAACTGACGAGACTCAGTAATAAAGCAATTCATTAAACACAGCCTTAAGCGCCCTGTTTTGAATAAATCTATTAACGTCATAACGCAAATGGACGCCGCGGTTACTAACGCTATTGCCTGGATAGAAATTAAAGAGACAGTCAATTTTCAGTTTAACAGGAAATCACTGAACAGAAGAAATGCGTCTTGTAATTCTACTGGTATTATGTAAAAGGTTATATCACACACATCTTTCTCCTCTGTTCGTCTTACACTAAGCTTTCACTTTTCTGAAAAGTGTCAGTACTAAAGGATTTTAATGTGTGGCTGTCTGATTTGAAATGAAATAGTAAAATTGAATATCAGCCGTATCTCCAAGCTTCATTTTCAGCTTGTCTGGATATGATAGGTCTTCTCAAGTTTGTGTTTTCATAGTACTTTTATCTGTTATTCTTGCGTTAATGTTGAGGAATTTGATAAAGAATATAATCTAGATTAATTTGTATATCGATAATAAAAGAAGCAAAACGTACCTTCCCACTTTATCAGGTATTTGGAATAAGGCAGATATATGATTTAAATATATACTTAATGCATAAAATCTTTCCATGAATTTTCCCGGTTTTTCAGTTAAATTGCGTATTCCATGGTAAAAGAACAATTCTGATTTTGGCTTGAAGAATTGTTTTCTTGAACTAAATATAATCGCTGATGATTACTATATATATATATATATATATATATATATATATATAAACTACGGCACGGTGGAGTAATGGATAGAGATTTGGATTGAGGAATGGGAGAGTCGAATCCATTATATTCACTTACGTACTAATACTCTTGAGAAAGGTGTGAATCTTCTTCTCCCTCCAGCTATGGGTAAATAGCTGGAAAGACTGGGTCCTATAGCCTTGTATGGCAACTGGTCTAGGAGAAGGACAACTCTGAATTCAAAACCTGAGAAGGGTCGTTTGGGGGACCCTGTGTTATAGTGCACCAAGTCTCTGTATTCAGCATTTCAAAAAGTGTGGATGGTTTTGCACAAAACCTTCACCACTATAATCAAATCTCATGTGCTGGCGTCGGGCTGTCAGTTTCCTAGGAACTGATCTGCTTGGACCCTCATACGTCGAATTCGACGGAGAGTGGAGTATATATATATATATATATATATATATATATATATATATATATATATATATATATATATAAAGGTAACGAAGAAAGTCCTTGTCGATTATTGATGTATTAGAAAAAAATTATACAACAGATTTGATATACCGTTAGTGAGCAAATTAAAACATTCCGGGTCGGATTCGAACCCGCATTTCTGAAAATTTGGAGTATTTTTAAGTATTCCAATAATATTTAAGCTTACCTTTTAAGAGTTCTTCTGTCGCCACTTAATTTCAAAACAGTCTGATGTACGTCAGTCTGATGTACAAACGATTATTTTTATTTAATGAGCGACTTTCGCAAGATTTCGCAATTAATTTCCATTATTCCCGAATTTATTTCCAAAAAATTTCGTCGCAAAAGATCACTAAAACTTTGCCGAAAACAATCGCAGTAATAAATTTCGAGACTCCAATCATTTCAGGAATGCGGGTTTGGATCCGACCCGGAATGGTTTTTAATTTGCTCACTAACGGTATGCCAAATCTGTTGTATAATTTTTTTCTAAAAAAGTAAAAATAGACAAGGAGGTAGCTAATTTGTTAGATTCTTCATTGTATTTTTTTTTTTTTTTTATCTGACGCTTTCATAAAATGAGCAATTTTTAGACATTATCCCGCAAAATCTTTTTACTGTTAATTTTAAAGATACAATGTTTTGCTTTTCGAATATAGTTATTTTGTGAAGACCTATAGATTTATTCCGTATTTAAGACTTATACTCGTCCTGGGTATAACGATAAGCTACATCCGCGTCCTGCGTAAGACGATAAACTACGTCCAACAGCAAGGCCTCTGATCAGGAGGTTTTGAGAAGCGTGGAACCACCTCTTAATTGCAGGTGTTCCCAGGTCCAGGGCGGTAGCACCTGTTAGGATCTCGACTATGGGCAAATAGTTAAACCCCCAAACTAGGGTCAAAACACTATGAAAGTGTAAAAATAGGTTTTAATACCAGCAATAAACTTTTTGAGGAAAAATTATTACCAGCAATACATTATTACCAGCTATACATTTTTGAAAAAAAAAAATACCAGCTATGCATTTTTGAAAAAAAAAATACTAGCTATACATTTTTGAAAAAATATTACCAGCGATACATTTTTGAGAAAAAATATTACCAGATATAATTTTTTGAAGAAAAAAATAATGCCAGAAATAGATTTCTGAAGGAAAATAATACCAGCATTAAATATTGTCGACATTAAATAACCTATTGTGGTTGATATGCCGTAAAACAAAACAAATCAAACCAAACTAACTCTTATACAAAAGATTTATATGAGCTAATGTTTCTGGGGAAAAAAAAATGAAAATGAAGTTTTCTGATTTATGAATGTCAGTAATTTTAGACAATATATTTCAGGCCAATAGCATTGTCAACAATTGCGGCTGCTCACTTACTCAGTCATTACCCACCTGTTGTAGAGTAGTTTTCACAGTGGAGGCTTGTATTTCAATAAGTCGTCCTAAATTAGGTTCGACGTACAAAACGTTAGGAACTTAGAAATAAGAGTTAATGACGCAGCAATCTAGTTGTGATAGTTGGTACTTCAATGTCCGATATCGTCTGACTCGCTCAACACCACTGAGCCGAACTGGCGACTGCTACTACTACTTATCTGTGGGAGAGTCCATTACAATAGAATAGGTATTATGGCATAACATCACCCAACTCCACCCGTGTCTTGCGAACTGTCAGTATAGAAGGGCGTCTATATATTGAGATCTTCCGTTAGTATTACTTGCGATACTGTATCCATTGCCAGCTTGCTCTTACCCATTCACGTAGTTTGCAGCACTTGATATTCCCCAGCGGTCACTCATCTGTGTACTGGTCAGAGTCAACATTGCTTAGTTTCAACGATCAGACGATAACCGCTGTTTCAACGTCATATCGATTGAGGAAATGATTACAAATTTAGTCGTTTGTTTAGTACTCAGTTCAAGTTCTTTTTCACCTCTCCACTGTCCCATGGATGTAACTGAAATTTGGTTTGTTGAATTCCGCTCCTCGCACTGTGTTATGGTCCGGTTCCTTGTACCACGGTGATAGTCCAGGGTAGAACTAAATAAGAAGAACTCGAACACGTATATGGAATAACACAGATATATTACAAACAGGAATTTATACAGAGAAGTAGAAAGTGTTAGTACGAACAATCAGGTTTAGTAGTAATTGTCTAAACGCGATTCTGTTTCGGACTGCCTCTGACTCGACTGACTGACTCGCTCGCTCTGACTGACTGACTGACAGATTCCTGATGGACTTCTGACGGACCTCACTCCAGACTTCAGACTAAACGGTATTTAGTCACCCCCCCATGAGGGCATCATGTGGCACAAGGCCGGTTTAACGTGGGGTCTCAGAGATCGGTCAAAAATATGCCCCTATAAACGGGTTCAGGATCGGTTTACCTCCCCGAAAAAGACTCCGCCCTTCAGCGTAGCCTCGTTCGGGTTCCTCCCCGCCCGAAGGCAGAGAGTTCAGCCGATCAGCCGGTCGCCCGACTTCAGACTAAACTCCCTGATTCCTCTTGAGGCGCAGTATTTATTACGTATGGAATAGTCCATTATGTTATTATGGGTAAGGTCCCATAACACACTGCTAAGCCAATTATTTAGTCGGATTTAGCACACATTGTACACCTATGCGTACTCTAAATCTTTGAATTTGTACTCTACACTTAACGTTTTGACCTTGTACTCTATTGCTTAAGTGTGCTTTAAACGTAGATGCCGATTTAAGGAACGCATGTTCTAGTACAGGCCGCGTAGGAGTTTGTTCTTAGAGATTTTCATAATAACGATCATCCGTAGTTTATGTAGAATAAACAAATAGAAACGAAATATAAAGATAGCGAACCTCCAGATTCGTTGTATCTTGTTAGCATTCGATTATTTCATTATTTTGCACTTCCATTCATCTTGGCTGAGAGGCAACGATGCATAAAAATAAATTAGTTTTGAAGCGATCAAGGAAGAAGTGAAACAGATGTAATGCTTACCAAGGTCTCTGCTGCGCATGCGCGTCATCCGTTCCGCGAGAATTTGTCCCGTGATTAGTGAGGCATGTAGCAATTTTTGCAAGAAACATAAAAATTAATAAAAGAAATCTTCTGAAGCGAGACGTAGTGTTTTTGCGTTGTTTTATTTTGTTTGTCGTTTCTTTATAGCTACGTTTACTAATTCCAGGCTTCTAACATAATCTTATTATAAATCTGGCTAACTTTGTTCCTTTGTTAGTCAATCTGTCAGTTACTCATTTAGTTACTTAGTCAGTCTTTCAGTCAGTCAGTTAGTCATTTTGTTTGTTAGCGGATGCGTTACACCCTGCCAATATCTCATTAATAATGGACTGTTCCGTTTTGATCACCAAAAATCTGAAGAAAAAAAAACATAACAGAGACGCTACTTGGTTTCAATGAGAAAAAGAAAGAAACAAACAAAGAACGAAGGGAAGATATGTATTTACCGTCTCCTGTCAAATGTCATAAATAATGGACTGTTCCGTTTTAATCCAGAGAAAAGACAGAAACATTCACAAAATTTGTTCAAACTGATCCATACATCGAGGCATTTAGTAAGTATTCCTAATGAAGAATAATTAGTATTCCTAATAAGGAAAAGGCTAATGTTAATATTACTTTTCTGGGTCATCTATCAACACATATTAACAAGTGATCTGCATATATTAGAAGTTCATCGTTCTTCGAACTTCGTGTTGTTACATATTATTTATTCCGAGTACTTTCGATAATAGTCACCATCAGAGGGTTGTTTATTTCAAGACAAATATTGTCGTGTTCAGCATTTTCTAAGATAAAATTCCCTTAATAATGACAAAAGTCAGCTATATACAACCGATTTCTAAAATCGATTGTTAAAGGTGGCCTTGAGCGAATGGGTCCTGTAGGTCGGCGCGAAGATCATTCTTTTTCGAACCTCGTGGATTGGCGCTGCATAATCACAAAGAACTCTGCCAAATAACAGAAACCATATCACTCGATGACTTTCAACAACGGCAACAACCAAAATGGATATCACATATAACTTGAAGAGAAAATATTATCATGAAGATGTTGATGTTCCACGCTACTTCAAACAAAAGTTTAGAAAGGAAATCCCCGTCCGTAGTGGAAAGAACAATAGTGAACTTGAAAAACTTATTTTATTGAAAATGTGTTTTTAAGTGGCAGATTTTATAATTTCCAAACGGCAGTATCACTATCTTCTCTGTCAATTAATGCTGAATATTTCCTAATAAGGAAACTGCTAATGTTACCATTACTATTCTGAGTCATCTATCAAAAAATCATCTGCGTATATTATGTCGTTAAAATTCTGTCCACCAAGGAAAAATCCTCGTTGGTCTTTTAGGATATTCTCTATAGATATAGCGTTGTGTCACAGCATAGGAAATATCTGCTATCAGCCTTGCGATACTGTGGTGGCTATATCGCTGATAATACACCAGGATACAAACAGAAGTTTATGGAGGGTTAGTACGACACCACCTGCGCTCAAACAAACTAGATGACAGCTTATGACGAGAAATAGACAAAACGTCTTTAAATATATTTAATATGCAAATAGGACACATCTACGTGGTGCAATGGTTAGCAAACTGGTCTCGCTATAACAATTACGACTGATTAATGATTTCCATCCTCACTGGGTGCCCCATACTTTCATTCTCGTGCAACTACGCTTAGAACCTACGCTTAGAAAATCACCATTCATAGAGATATTTGAAGTATTCGCAGTTTACCAATTGCTCATTCTGAATTTTTATGATATCTTCCATAGTTCCATAGTTTCTGTTTTAGAAAACTTTTTTTTTTACTCTTACTTCTTGGGACATTTGGTAGAGAATGGAACACATACAAATGCACACTCGCGTATTGACACATGTTCTGTACATAGATAGAGGACCGTTTGGAAACTCTAGTTGCAGTAAGTGACAGCCTACAATCCAAAATAGGTTCCGGTTTTAAATATTCCACAAAGGATTGGTAAGCCGTAAAAAATAATCAATCAATCAAAAGCATTCACACACACACACACTCATATACAGATATACACACGCATATCTATAACATGAGACAAATCAGTGACTGAGTCCAGTGAGTTCCGGGAAGCTTTGGAGCACCTCCTGCCACCGCTAAACCCTTACCGCGGGATGAAAACCAAGAGCTGAAGACACCGAATGATAATGTGTAAACCAGTTATTAAGATATGTATAGATCATGGCTGTCCACTTGGAGGGAGATGGCCACCAACAAGTTATGAGTGGATGAGGTGGTTCCTTCTCCAATTTCGGGAAACCTGTTGGTACCAGCGCGATTTTTTATAGTCACACATCGTTTGTGCTGCACGAGGTGGACTCCCAGCAACGGGCAGTCTTAATTAAATGACAAGAATCAGTCAAGAGAATTAGAGACTACCTGCGCAGCATACGATTTCTCTGATGGTAAGAAAATGGCGAGGTCGTTAATAGCAGAATCATAACATGAAGATAGGTTTTCTGCTATGCTTACAATGCCCTATGTTCCCAAGTGCCCACCCACACATATAAATACTACCGAGGGCTGATGATGCTTAACTTCAGTGGCAGAATGAGAATCGCACAGAAATAGGAAAATACAAGGGAAAACCGGGAAGTGTAAACACATACACAGACAGACACATTAAAAAAATTAAAACAACGAGCAGAAAGTGTACTCCAACATGGGTATCCACTAAAGATAACGTTTAGAGTAAGAATATATATATATATATATATATATATATATATATATATATATATATATAGTTAAACCAAGGGAGCCAGACAAACCTACCAAGGTTTCACCTAAGCGGATCGTCAGCTCTTTCTTTCTTGGCTCTATCGTTTTTTATACCTTTTTTAACCCTTTAGTATTAAGTTTAGATTATTCACAAATCAAGACACCGAAGGTTTTCCGAACGAGTATAATTTCTTATACTTATAAGAGTATTACTACTATATATATATATATATATATATATATATATATATATATATATATATATATATATATTGAGATCAAATATGGATTAGAATCCAACACGTTGATATTATAAGAAACAAATAGGAAACGTTTACGAATTTAACATGTTTCACTTTTTAAGCTTCATCAGAAATTAAAAAAAATACTACTATGTTTTGTGTTGTTTGTTTTTCATACTTCATGTGTATTCGTCTTGTCAGGTAGCCTTCGTGTTTATAATTCTTGTGTGTTTGTGTATTATAATTCTAGTTGATATATGCGGTGTTTATTTGCTAATGTGTATGCGTTTGTGCGTCTCGTGGACATTTTTATTTCTGTCTGGTAATGTCTGCATGTTGATTGGGGAATGTTTTATGTGAAAGTGAAAGAATTCAGGTTACACCGGTTGAGGTTGTAGGTGGACAGATCTTAGATTTTTTAAGTATGGGTTTTATAGAAGTTGGTGATATAATAAATTTGGTGTGTGTGTATTGATGGGAAAAGATTTATAAGGATGTCTTCTAAGTATTTTCTACATAATAAAGTATGTTCTTTTCTGATTAGAGTGGCATTAAGTTATGGCCAGTTTTATTTTTGTGGGTTACGAACGAGTTCAAAGGGTTGTCCCAACGTAGGCCCCCATCTTATATTCGTAGATGCAAGATTTAGATTTTTAGATATTTCTTTCAGGTAGCTCTTCCGGCATTTCAGGCTTTTTATACTGTACATTCCGACATCTGATGCGCTGTTGGGCCTATTTTTCTTGCTAATTAGATCTCTGATCATTTGGGTGGTAGGGGTAATGATCTTGGTGGTAGGGGTAATGATCTTGGTGGTAGGGGTAATGATCTTGGTGGTGGGAGTAATGATCTTGGTGGTGAGAGTAATGATCTTAGTGGTGGGAGTAATGATCTTAGTAGTGGGAGTAATGATCTTAGTGGTAGGAGTAATGATCTTGGTGGTATGAGTAATGATCTTAGTGGTGGGGGTAATGATCTTAGTGGTGGGAGTAATGATCTTGGTGGTGGGAGTAATGATCTTGATGGTAGGGGTAATGATCTTAGTGGTGGGAGTAATGATCTTAGTGGTGGGGGTAATGAGCTTAGTGGTGGGAGTAACGATCTTAGTGGTAGGAGTAATGATCTTAGTGGTGGGTTAATGATCTTAGTGGTGGGAGTAATGATCTTAGTGGTAGGAGTAATGATCTTGGTGGTAGGGGTATTCATCTTAGTGGTGGGAGTAATGATCTTAGTGGTGGAAGTAATGATCTTGGTGGTGGGGTAATGATCTTGGTGGTAGGTGTAATGATCTTGGTGGTAGGGGGTAATGATCTTGGTGGTGGGGGTAATGATCTTAGTGGTGGGGGTAATGATCATGGTGGTGGGGGTAATGATCTCAGTGTTAGGGATAACAAATTTTTCTCACATTTTGACAATAAAATGTTGAATGATAGGATTATGAATTTTACGTTTTTGTTGTCGGTGTTGCCCTCGTTTTCATTTTGAGTAAATTCGAAGATAGCCATCAAGTACATAACTTTGGGGTATGTTGTACTGCCATTTTGTGAATGGGTTCTGGGTCGTACAGTAGTCTCCTGTGAGGCCTCAGCATGTCATGATGAACGGTATTCTTACGGCTGTATCTATAGAAAATTCAGTTATGGTTATTGTTGGTGTGACTGTCTCACCACACGGTCTTCTTCCAAACACATTGTTATCTACACATGGACGCAACTAAATGGAACAAAAATCTCAAACCCAACCTGATAAAAAAACGTAACCATCTCCTACACCAAATGTGTAGGAGATGGTGAACCCCACTGTGTGTGTGTGCGCGTGTGTATGCATGAATTCGTAGATGATCTTATACGAACGCTTGTTTGTATGTATAATAGGTATGTATACTATGTCGGTAACTACTGCTAGTCTTTCAGCTCTCTTTAAACATACTGCCTCCACATATACTGATGCCTTCGTCTAATAATAGATCTTTACTGGAATGGAGAGTTTTATACGTCAGAAAAAATTCCATTAAAACCCGAACAGCCACCCTTGGTTCATCATTGAATGTACTGCAGCCATAGCTTATCGAATTGTGCATGATCAGTCACGTGATCCCTTCGTTCATGTAACTGATGATGATGACTGGATGCTGGACCAAGAATGGCTTTTAAATTTTGCGAATTGCGTCATGTCAAAAACTTTTATCATTTATCCGTAATATAAATCCTGAAAGCACAAATAATCCTATTTCTACCTCAGATTACGTTAGAAATACATCATTAATTCATTCATTTTTATGGCTTATCAACCTTTTGGAGCATATTTAAAGGAAGAAAAATATTTTTAGATTGTAAGAATTTTTATTAGATAAGAATGATTTAGTGATACAAGTCTTACTAATTAACCCATACCTGGCAGGAGAAGAGGTTGATTCATACCTTTCCAAAGGTATTTGCGCGTAATTGAATATAATAAACCCGATTAGATTTGGAATTAGGCTCTACTATTAATAGTTTCCTAGCCATTATCAATTGCACCGCCCGCACATCTAAGCTTACAGCACCAGGTATGCCCAAGCGGTAACCTATCTAGATACTGACCAGATTCGACGTTCAGTGATTGTACGGGAACCGATCTTTCAAAGTGATATGGCCGTAAGCCAGAAGTACATCTGTGTCAGCACGATCATCAGGTGCAAAGGAAATGCAAGAACGGTGGGGTCTGTACGCGAGAAAGAACTTTGGCGTTGTTATTAACGACCTTCTTCAACTATTGTTGCAATTTCGCTTGCTTCTGGTACTTTAGAATTTCCTTAATTAATTCTCATTGTATCAATTAAGCAGACATCGTGTTCTGCTATATAATCCTTTTCTTCTTCCACTCTTGCAATTAAACCACTCGTTATCTGAATACATTTGTCAAGAGAAATTCGTTTCATTTGTTTTGTCTTTTTCCACTTTGATTATTATGCTCTTCTACTGGTAACGCTGCCTATGCTAAAACGTATCTCTCTGTAAAATATAAAATATTGCTCATGACAAAACTAGCAAAACAACAAAATGCATAACAGAATTAAATCTTCTTCTTTTACTGTTAGTACACTCAATACAAAAGCCACACAAGGTAACAGATTCCTGACAATGACAATAATAATGATTGGATGCTGTGGAACCCTCTTCCGGAATAGCGTCTAAACTGGTTCCCCTACCAGGCTTTTCTTGGTAAAGAGTCTGGCTAGACACGCAACAGGAATAACAAAAAGACCTACGAAAGGGCGGGTGAAATTTCTTGTAGGGTCAAAGCTTGAAACCACAAATAATCCTATCTCTAGCTGTAAGCATGGATGTGCGGGCGGTGTAAACGATAACGGTTCGGAATTGTTAATAATAGAGCCTAGTTCCAATTCCAGCTAGAGATTCTTGGTTTTATCTGACTCTTGTAAAGATAGAGCACGGCAGCGGGAGTTAAGTACTTTCTGGAGCAATACAAGGGACTAACTATTCTTCCAGTATAAATATACGCTTTCCATTTGTGGTCGGGTTGGAGCATTAGACCCAGTCGGCGTAGGGAGGCACGGTGGACTAATGGATAGCAGCTCAGATTGAGGAATCGGAAAGCTGAATTCGAATCCCCGTCGAGTTCATTATATACACTTACGTGCTAATACCTTTGGGAAAGATATGAATCCATCTCCCCAGCCTTTGGCCGAGACACACCGGCTGGTGCGTGGGGCAAATTCTTTAGCTTATCTAGAAAACTGTTATACATTTGGGGTATTACATCCTACTATGAACAATTCTTTTCATGCAGGAAAAACATTAACTGCTGAAAGAAATAGATCGAGTGATTCCCATTTAACTAACATTCTTAGACTAAAAATTAGGACCATAAAAGCAGATATTGACAATGTTATAAAAGGAAAACAATATCAAAAATCACATTGAAATTATTTTGTGTATGTATAATATCTTTATTTTAATGTCAACAATACAGTATTTTTGTAATTATATATTTGTTTTATATTTATATATTAAAATTTGATATTGACAACGTTTTGAACTTTGAAAAGCATATTTACATAAAGTACTTTTGTGAACCGGTGAATATACTTAAATTTCTACTTTGACCTATTAGGAAAATAGGTTGGACAGTCATGAATTCGAAGGTGATATCATGTCCAGGAGGTGTCAGTGGCTACACCGACATGAGAAAGAATTCAATCCAGGGTAAGAAACTGACTGGTAACTTTCAGTATCTCCCCAACCACCTATTAACGTTTTAGAATCACCGAGCAGACTTTGAATTTTCTCCAGGAAGTCAACGGTGGTATTCTCAATGATGCAACTTATTATGAAAGTTCAGACTTCGAGTGGAACTCATATATACGATCTATCGCTAAAGATGACGGGAAAATGACTAATCATTATCTCTTTAAGGGTCAAAACACCCTGGCTATATAAACTCCAAATTTTAAGATCCATCCACTTTGTTCTTTCATCACGTTACCTAAGCATCACGAAGCCATGCTCTATCTTTACAAGAGTCAGAGCAGACCATAATTAGACTGCGATGAGCTGAAGAAATCCGGACTTCTTTTGAATCATTGATAGAGTTCTAAAGCGTTGACGCAGCCTTGTCGGTGATTAATTACTTTCAACCCTAAAACCCTCTTTCCTACAGACTAAATGCTCTTCACCTCTATCGTTATTTTCCTGGCAAATATTCTGATGATCTACAGAATGGTCCGAAAGTCTTTTCACCCTTACATAATATAATTTTCTATTTCAGATAGCTGACACGAGTCCTTACAGCTTGGAAGAGAGGTAATGGATGACAAGACTTTCGGACCGTCCGGTATATTCTTTATTCCACCAGTTCAAACATTCCCAAATAAGATCCTCCATGCAACGTACATAAATCGACATCCTCATTCCTTTCGTATTCAGTAAGGAGGAAGGTCCACTCAGAC
This sequence comes from Acanthosepion pharaonis, assembly GCA_903632075.3. Taxonomy (NCBI): domain Eukaryota; kingdom Metazoa; phylum Mollusca; class Cephalopoda; order Sepiida; family Sepiidae; genus Acanthosepion; species Acanthosepion pharaonis. The sequence continues at coordinate 5,678,853 of CAHIKZ030000058.1, forward strand.
AGCTTCTTCCTGTTACTTTTTTGAGAGGATACTTCCCTGATCACTACGAACTAAAACTATTCATGTCTTGGATCGGCCGTTATCTAGCCTGACTATTCGCATAATATGCACAACTTTCTCTTACGCCCTTCAACAACTTCATTCAGTAAACCTCTAACTTGAGTTGTTCTCGGGCCTTGTATTTGGTGAAGAATAGTATATAAAACAATCTGATAACATGAACGTATATAAACACCTGAACATAGCATTAATCCATTATTTTTCTCTACTAGCCTTGGTGAGCAGTCATTCTAGAACAACAACTGTGGTAAAGGCGAAGGCAAACCATTACATTAACTTAAGAAGACATGACATTTCATAGATAATAAATAAACGGAAACCGTGGGGAACCATGATCAGCTACTTTCTGAAGGAACATGGCATTAAAATAAAAAAAAAAATTACTTGTCAATCAAGTTGAAAGCAAAACCCACGCAGATTTCGCCCTTCGTTTTAACTACAGAGATTTGCCAACTTATGCAAAGAATGGCATCTGAATAGAAACAGAAGTCGTCGTTGAATTTTAACGGCTAATGTGAAATAATAATGTATACACACACACACACACACACACACACACACACACACACACACACACACACATATATATATATATATATATATATATATATATATATATATATATATATATATATATATATATTTGAACGTATGTATGTATATTCTCACACATACTGACTGCGTTTTGCGGACGGTAAGCAAAGATCGAAAATCCGATAAATAAAGATTAACAAAACAGGTGTTCTTTCTGCAATCGACTTCGCGCCAATAATCGAGATTGGGGCGCGAAAATGTGTGTTAGCGGCAAATGGCGAGTGATAAGAAATGACGTCTACAGCGCGCATGCTCGTTTTGCTAGACACCAATGGATAAGAACGACGCGAAAAATATCAATTTCTCGACAGAAATACGCATACATGCATCGCACACACAAGATATATACATCAATATGTGTGTGTGTGTGTGTGTGTGTGCGGGCGTGTGTATGCATATATGGATTCATAGATGATCTTATACGAACACTTGTTTGTATGTATAATAAGTATGTATATTATGTCGGCAACCAGAAACGCACACACATACGCACACAGACATATATATATATATATATATATGTGTGTGTGTGTGTGTGCGTGCGTGTTTGTGTGTGTGTGTGTGTGTAAACTAACAGTACAGAGAATATCTTACGGTGTATATATATATATATATATATATATATATAAAGCATTTTAAAGCTTAATTTAAAAGTTACATATATTCGAGCATGAATGCTCAAAGAATACAAGTTTATATGCTTATATATATAAATATGTATATATATATATATATATATATATATATATATATATATATATATATATATATATATATGCATATTCATACTTATTCATATGGAAAAATTTTTGTACACTAGAACAATGTTAGGAAGATTACTGACAGTGGAAAAAAAATTATTTTTTTTGTTAATCCAATTACACATGCACACCAAAGACAGAGGTCGCTGAAATTTTAAATTTAAATTTTTTTTTTTTTTCATATCTGCGATTTAATGGTAAAAGTGATAAAAAACGATTGCATATCCAAAAACATATTTAAAAAAAAAAATACGTAAATTTAATATATAAAAACGTCAACGACGTCTCTCTGCTTCGTGCGTATTTTTAGTTTCAGAAACCGAAACAATACTTTTTAGACCAATGAAGTCCAAAAGGCTGAAACGCGTCACTTTTTCATTCATTTTTCTAACGCTGTTCTGATATATAAAATTTTATATAGCATTTTGTCCTTTACATCTATCGTGTAACAACATAGGATAATTGCCTGTATTACAAAATGTTTAATATCTAAAAAAAAAAACCGCTAAACTAATTAAGTTTCTTTTTTTCAGGTTTTCAGATAAGACGTTTCGCTATCTTGACACCAGTTGTCGCAAAAATCACTGAAAACCCCTTTGAGTTAGTTATTCAGCTAGAAAGAGAAGAGGTTAAAATCATTTTGTGTCAACCCCACTATGTCATCCCAACTGAGCAATGGTGAGACGAATAAGATCATTCACACCTTCAGTAATGGTACCAACATTCATACAATAGCTTCTATCTTCAAAGTCCATCCAAGGACCATCAAGAGAAATGTGAATAATTTTTAAAAAGAAGGAAAAGTAGAGAGGAAGACTGGATCAGGAGGTCACAACAACGAGAGGGATCATCATTTCAATTTAGAGTTAAATACATTGTTATTATCCAAAGTGTCCAATAGTGACAGAAAAAACTACGAGAATTCCAGTGAGATATCTTTAATCATTTCTAAGAGCTTAATCTAACAATTGACAGTCTTGCTGTTACACGACTTGGACAATTTTGTTGTTACACCCTGGTATATATATATATATATATATATATATATATATATATATATATATATATATATATATATATATATAATATTAAAACTGATCCACAAAAAGAGAGATCAATATAATCTTGTTTTACAGTATATAAGTGAATTACAATTAATGAGATCCAAATAATTATTTCGTCTATGAAAAAGCAATTTTTCCCTGTACTTATCAATGCAAATATATTTACTAAGATAGATAGATAGATAGATAGATAGATAGATAGATAGATATTTCCTATATATACAGTGCTGTTCGATAAAAGTGACTCACCTTATCCTTTGAATTTAATTCAACTTTCGTTTCATCTGAGAAGAGAACATTCTTCCAGTCTTCTACGGTGAAATGTTTGTAATAGTGAGCCCATTCAAGTCTCATGGCTTTGTTGGCTTTGCTTATTAGCGGCTTAAACCTTCGTGTACAAGATTTGTAGCCTTGTTCTAACAAGATTTGTAAGCTTGTTCTGACGGACTGTTGAAGAGTCAAGACTAACACCTTGCTCTTCGCTTAGACTGGCGGCAATTTATTGGCTAGTTATAGTCCTATTCTTTGCAACTTCTCTCTTGATTACCCTGCCAGTTCTATCATCAATCTTTTTTCTTTCGTCCCCTTGTTTCCTTCCTTGGAGCAGGAGTGGCATCATTATGTTCCCTAAGCACTCGAGAGACAGTTGATTGCGAGGTTATAGCAATTTCTCTCGTAGACTTACCCACTTTTGAGAGGACAATAATAGATGCCTTAAATGGTTCTTATGCGTGTTCGTACCCTTTCATCTGTTTAGTGACTTGAGTGGCTATTTCAAGCTGTTTTTATACTGTATGAGGCTTTCTGGAATATTCTGGAATACTCTAGATTTAATTTAAGCTGTTCTAGAATTCTCTAGAATTTTGTTATGAGTGTATTGTAAAATGGTTTTCAATATTTTGTCAAAAGCTCTTTAAATTTACCAGTTTAATCATTAGAATGCGATATCTGAGTCACTTATTTTGCACAGTTTTTTTCCTGGATCTCATTTATATCCAAATTTATAATTATCAATAGAATACCTTAGGGTAAATAAACTTTTTTCCTAGATGGTCCGGAAGGGGTCTTTAGTAAGATTAAAAATTATTTTAACCCCAAAAACAATAGACAAAAAATATTTTTAGTAAAAGAAATCAGGTGAGTCACTTTTATCGAACAGCATTGTATATATATATATATATATATATATATATATATATATATATATATATATTCGTGCATGCACGTTTGAAATTACTCATATATTTGTTTTGTAATATAGATTTGAATGCTTGAATATACATATTAACATATATATAATTTGCCTGCGCCTATCTATTTGTCTATTCATCTATCTATCTATTTATAGATAGATAGATAGATAGATAGATAGATAGATAGATAGATAGATAGATAGATTGTATCTATACATATTTGTAATAATCAAAACGTTAATAATAATACCAGCGGAAACTATGCTTATAATATTTACATAGTTTCATATATAAGCCAATTCCTTCGGCTTAATATGTCTGCCATTACCTAAATGTCTTCTTTTCCGCCTTTCGTCTTTCATTGTGACATAAATCTGATTAGTTGTCACAAATGTGTCACTTTTTCATGGGTTAGTGTCTCAAACACACTCACCGACGTTCATTCAAACGTTGCTTAATAAATATTTAATAACAAAACCGGTAAAATTAAAATAAATTATTATCTAAAAAAAACTAGACGAAAACTGAAAGGGACTTCTTCAACAAGATACACAGACACCTTCTCTTCTAAGCTAAGTTAACACTTCATTTTTTCTATTTGCATGTTAAAATGATTTTCTAAGCGTAGTTTAGGTGTGACACAAGGCCGAAAGTGTGGAGCACCTAATGATTATTGAATTCACTACTCAGACGTAATTAATGTAGCGAGGCAAAATCGTTAACCATTACACCACGCCAAAGTACCTAAATGATTTTTCAAAGCGTAGATTAATGTGGCACAAGGTCGAAAATGTGAAGCACCCAGTGAGGATCGAACTGACTACTCAGTCGTACATGGATCTAGTGAGACAAGCTTGCTAACATCACACCACGTAGAAGTATCCTATTCGCGTAATAATTATATCTAAAGAATACAGGTTGTGTCTTTTTCTCATCACAAGCTGTCACCCAATTTGTTTGAGCGCAGGTGGCTTAGTACTAATCTTGTATAAACTAGTGGTTGTATCCTGGTGTATTATCAGCGATATAGCCACCACAGTATCGCAAGGCTAATAGCAGATATTTCCTACGCTAACTGTAACATAACGCTATATTTATGGAGTAGATCGTAAAAGACCACCGAGTATTTCTTTCTTGGTGGACATAATTTTAACGAAATATATCTATTGACATGTATTGATAGATAACTTGTAACATTAGTAGTTTCCTTATAAGGAAATATTCAGAATTCATTGACTGAATAACCAGTGATACTATTGGTTGGAATTCATAAAATCTTACAATTAAAACAATTTTTCAGCAAAATAAACTTTTCAAGTTCACTATTATTGTTCTTTCCACTACGGATTGGGATTTCCTTCCTAACCTTTTGTATGCGGTAGTGTGGAACATCAACATCTTCATGATAATATTTTCTCTTCAAGTTATATGTGATATCCATTTTGGTTGTTGCTGTTGTTGAAAGTCATCAAGTGATATGGTTTCTGTTACTTGGTAGAGTTCTTTGTGATTATGCTGCGCCAATCCACGAGGTTCAAAGAAGGATGATCTTCGCGCCGACCGAGACGCCCTATTCTCTCAAGGTCACCTTTAACAATCGATCTTAGAAATCGGTTGTATATAGCTGACTTTTGTCATTATTAAGGGAATTTTTATTTTTGAAAATGCTGAACACGACAATATTTGTCTTGAAATAAACAACCCTCTGATGGTGACTATTGTCGAAAGTACTCGGAATAAATAATATGTAACAACACGGTAATTTCCTCTCTTCTTTTAATACAAAAACACCAAAAATGCTTGACCGTGATTATGAAAGGATCCAACTGAAAATAAGTAGACAAAACTTGTCTAAATTATTCACTGAAACTTGTCTCAATGAAAATATGCTGCCAAAATATACGCAATATATATATATATGTGTGTGTGTGTGTGAAATGTAAAAGTAGATACTGGGATCAACACAAAACGGCGAAATCTATTTCATGCTTGAACGCAACCTTTAGGTCATGTGTGTTGTGTTTTGTCACGATTATTTATTAGGTTGGTGCAAAAATAATGTCGTTTTTTGACGTTCAACAAAAGAGAAAACGACATTATTTTTGCACGAACCTAATATATATATGCTGGTCAATAGTGCATTAGAAGGTCTATTGTATTTAGCCTAACGGTCATTTAGTAGCGGTTACGTTTCAAATTATTCTAGAGGTTACTGATTTGGAATAATTGTGGGTCCGAATGCAGTGATTTGTAGCTATTTTATAGCGTTTGTTAACTTTTTACACGTTACTTATATTGGTTACTTAATTATTTGTTGTTTATTATTATTATTGTGTTTATGTGGTCATTCATCGTTTGTTAATTTATTATTTACTTAATTTTTTATGTATTTATTCGGATTTCATTGTTTATTTTCTTTTCCCCACGGTTGATTATCTTATTTGTTTAGTCTAATGTATTGTCTTTGTATAAATTA
>CAHIKZ030000058.1:5687500-5850000 GCA_903632075.3 Acanthosepion pharaonis
AGATTTTTCTTTTTAATTTTCTATTTATTCATTCCCTCAATCGTTCTTTCTGTTCTTTTATTACTCTCTCTTTCTTTATCTATCTATCTATCTATCTATCTATCTATCTATCTATCTATCTATCTATCTATCTATCCCAGTCTCTTGAGATCTATCTATCTATCTATCTATCTATCTATCTATCTATCTATCTATCTATCTATCTATCTCGTCCTGTTCTTATCTATCTCGTCCTGTTCCTATCTATCTTTCTTTCTTTCTTTCTTTCTTTCTTTCTTTCTTTCTATCTAAGACTCCTCCTATTACTTTCTCTCGTGTTTGTAACACCTTTCTCCCTCCCATACTGTCCTGCAGTTCTTCTGTTCCTTATCTTTTTGTCTTCCACTGCGCTGTCTTTCTCCCTCCCTCTCACTTTCCCCACATCTCTCTCTCTCTCTCTCTCTCTCTCTCTCTCTCTCTCTCTCTCTCTCTCTCTCGTCTTGGCCGGACCCATTTCTCAGAATTTCCCTAATTGACCAAACATTATATTTATTTTGGGAAAGGTTTCGTAGTCAGACCAAAAAGGTTTCACGAAGTTCCTCCATATCTATCCCTTACGTTTTCTTTCACTTTTCTTTTCCTATGCTTTTCTCCCCCAACTATCCTCATTTTTTGTTATGTCTGTTTTTCTTACTGTCCAGTTCGACAAGAAACAAAATTTAAATATCTCATTAATGCAGGAATTCCCCAGGGTTCTATCCTTGGAACTACGTTCTTCCTAATTTTCATCAACGACCTTCTTGGTGCCAAGTTCTCAACAATCATTTATTCCTGTCTTAAGAGTAAGTCTGAGCGGTTCGATGGGGTCAAATCGGCATCTAATCTAAAAAAAAAATGACCTACATTCTGTTGTTAACTGGAACAAGGAATGGCTTGTTAATTTTAATGCCTTCAAAACAAAACTGGTCTCTATTTATCGTCTGAGAGAATCCTTTCTGTCTTCCATCAACATGGCTAGGACTGCCCCCCCCCCCCAGGAGAGTGACCCGTTGCGCCTTCTCGAGCTAACATTTTCCACTAACATGAAATGGAAAATTATATCAAATCGATTGCTAGGTCTGCTTGCTAGGAAAGTGTGTTCACTGTGTTGTGCTAGATAGTTTTCTCGACAGAATTTAGCTGACATATCTACAAGTTTACCATTCGTCCATGCTTAGAATATTGCTGCTACATATGTTCTGGGGCCCTTGCTATATATTTAGAGATCCTTGATGAAATCCGAAAGAGAATCTGCAATGTTATTAGTCCTGACCTGGCATCTCGACTTCTGCGGCCAGTAATGTAGCTTCCCTATGCCTTTTCTGTGAATGTATTCATGGTAACTGTTTTGATGAAGTTTTCCTCTATGGTAGACTCTGAATTTAAACTCATTATTAGATTAGTGGCAAGATCTCATTTTTTACAGTCGAAATGGTTACATATCAACGTAAGTTCTATGCTAGCTGTTTCTTTTCTCTTACACCCCGCTTGTGGAACTATCATCCAGCTTCTTTCTTTCTAGTTAAGTTTGATCTTCAAAAATTTAAATACAATGTCAATCGTTATCTTAAATTCTGTTCTTTTATTGTTCTCGCTCCTTAATATTGTTTTGCTTATATAAGTTTCGCACGCAGTAACCCCCTTGCGTGTCAGTGTCTTTATTGCCTTGCTTGGGGTGAAATGATGAAAAAAAATATTTTAACGTTTTTCTCTGGAATGGTAATTTCAAGCTCCTAAATCTATGATTTCCAAACAAGCAATTTCTTATTCCTTACTAATTCTCAGAGTAGGGTCTCTCTAACTAATGATGGCACGCATAAAATATTGCTAATGATACCTGAAGTGATAGATAAAAATCTGTACTCGATTAAATCAAAACTTTCAACGATTCAATAGCACAAAAGTCGACGCTCATCATCTATAACCAATAAAGATTCATTTAGGGAGACAAGGTGGAGTAATGGATATCAGCACGGATTGAGAAGTCGGAGAGCCGAGTTCGAATCCCAATCGAATCCATCACATTCACTTACGTGCTAATATCCTTGGGAAAGGTATGAATCCTCCTCCTCTTCTTCTCCACCCAGCTATTGGTAAATATATATATATCGAACAATAAAAAAAAATATTAAAAATTAAAATCTTCAGACACACTGGGTTGTAGATTAATATTCTTTCGTTTTTTTTTATTTAGATTCCTCGACTAGTTTCGGCCAAAATGGCCATCATCGGGATAAGAAATATTTCTGCTCGCTGGTAGCAGTAAACTACAGAAATGAATGTCTTGATGGAGAAAATGAACTTTTGTCTGTTGTTTTCATTTGTTTTTTGTTTTTTTTATTTTTTTAACATGAATCTTTTAACATTCCTTGTGTTGGTCAAACAGTCTCTTTTAAGTTGTTATTTGAGATAAGAGCTGGATGGATCTATGCTTCTCTGAATTCCCGTGGTCAGTTTGACAGTTTTATTAGTCCTGGAGAGGGGATGTGTCTCTGTTTAGTGTTTGTGTGTGTGTTATTTGGTTCTTAGGGAGTGAGTGAGTATGATATGTGTAAGCGTGTGTATTGCTGTGGGTGTGTGTTATCATTTGGCTCATTAGGGAGTATGATGTGTGTTGTTTTTGTTCTTAGTTTATTACGGATTACCTTGTCCACTGAAATGTGATTACTACCTATGATTTCTTTTAGGTTCTTAGGTCTACGATATGCTAGAAGGCCGGGTTCCTTGAACAATTTTTTAGGTCTGGTTTGAGATGTAGTATTTCTCAGCGACGTTTGATTATTTGGGATAGTGGAGGCAGAGTTGGGTTGAAAGTGGTTACTAGAGGGATGCGACTAGATTTATTTTTAATCTTGTACATTAGGGTGTCTTCTCTAGGTATGGAAATTGCTTTATTTATTTGTTCCCTGATTAGGTGTTGTTTATAGCCACGTGTTGTGAATTGATGCTCCAGATTTTCAATGTGTTTATTTAATTCTTCTTTGTTGGAACATATCCTTCTGAGTCTAAGTGCTTGTGAATAAGGAAGGTTCTCTTTGAGGTGTTTAGGGTGGGAAGAAGTGTAGATAGTTGTGGGTGTCGGTGATTTTAGTGTGTAGTGTCGTTTGTAGTTTCCTGTTTTCATCTATGTAAATGCGGGTGTCTAAAAATGTTACTGATGTTGTGGATTTTTCATAGTCAAACTTAATTGAGTCGTGCACTGTGTTTAGGGTCATAAGGAATTGGGTAAGTTTGTCATCACTACCCATGTATACAAAGAATATATCATCGATATATCTTGCATAGAATACGTAGTCGCTACCAATGATTGGATAGATCTGGGTCTCCTCAAATTTTCCCATGAATATTGTAGCATATGATGGAGCTGCAATGGTGACCATGGCACAACCTCTTATTTGAAGGTAGTGTGCTCCATTGAAGTTGAGAGTATTCAATGTAAGGACATGCTCCATGTGTTTTATGATGACTTCTGTGGGGGAGTCTTGTTTTCTTCTTTTAGTAAGTGCTTCCTGAAGGGCGGTTAGCCCTTCGATGTGTTTAATGTTTGAATAGAGTGACCTAAGGTCACTAGAATAGCATTCTCTGGAACTGTTTGTATGTGATTAATTTTGTTCAGTAGATCTGTTTTGTCTCTGACGTAGGATTTTACTTCCTTAGCTAGCGGTTGTATGTAATGGTCTATGTATTTGTAAATTTTTGTCGTGTGGCAGTTGAATGATGGAATAACCGGCCTTCCTGCGTTGTTCCTTTTGTGTATTTTAGGAAGGAGATAGAAACGAGCAGGTGTAATGTTTGTGGGTGTAAGTGCTGTGCATGTTTCCTTGTCGATTACATTATTGCGAAGCATTATGTTTAGTGACATAGTTAATTCTTTTTTATATAATATATATATATATATATATATATATATATATACCAAATACCATAGTTTGTTTTTCTACTTTTAGTATTTTAATATGGCGTAGAATACTGTAGAAATTGCAATTCTCAGTTGGAACAACCGTTCTGAAGTGAAATTGTTCTATAAGCCACTAAAATATTAGGGTGGTCTACAATTTACTAATGTGTGTGTGTGTGTGTGTGTGCCTATCCCCAGTAATGGAACATGGACCCCCTGTGTCATATATATATATATATATATATATATATATATAGAGAGAGAGAGAGAGAGAGAGAGAGGGGAGGGAGGGAGGGGAGGAGGTTATTTTATGCGAAGCCGTTTCATCTAGACCAAGGTCACACCGATGGCAGTCGGGCAAATCCATCCAGCCCCTTCTAAAGGCTACGTCATTGAGAGATAGTCCGTTCCGAACCAATCGCCAGGTAACCGAAAACACAGGGTTGCTGAGATAATCCGCCGTTGGCGCCCAAGACCAGAAAGCCGAGCCGCCCACAGAGAGGATGCTTCGCGACCCCCTCCACTAATTCCCGATAAAATAGTCTCCCAGGCAGTGAAAGGTCACTAGATCAAGGAAGAGCCCGCAATGCCGCTCGACACTCTCCGAGGAAACTCAACTGGTTCCGAGGGCTACAACGGCGCTCAGCCCTAGAAACGGGAGGAGTGATGGTAAGGCGAGGGAGGTGTCTCTAACAATCCCTCTAAGATCGAGTCTTCTGTCAACATGCGGCATAGGAAATCAACCTCGAGGCGTGTCTTCATCTTGAGCTGATGCCGAAAGACTTCGGCCAGAATTTGACGAGAATAGCGTTCGTATCGCAAGATTCCCTCCATTCGCGACGTCCATATCCTCCACCCCTGATATGGACATTAAAACAGACCTCTTTGCAGACCTGATGCTTGCAACCATCTCAAAAGAGGGTTAGGAACCAGCTATCGATTGCCTTCCTACGGTCTCTTCAAAGCCAACCGGTAAAGGATGAGAGGAAAGACGTACGTGGCGTACGCCTCAGGCCTACCATTCAAGGACAACAGCCTTCGGAGCCAAACCTGGATCGCCTCTCCGACTATTGCTTGTACTTCCGACCAATTCTTCTCTAGCTGGAGCACGGGCCTGAACCACACTCCACAAATACGGATGGTTCCATCGGTCTAACTGATGGGCACAGGTGGTGTGACCCCCATCCAGACGCCTAACTGCAAGCCTGAAAACTTGTTGCGGTTAATCTTGCATCCCGTGACCTTCTCCTACCGTTCAAGCGCCTTTTGTACCACCTCAATGTCGCTGCGGCACGACATGAAAATGGATACGTCATCAGTGTACGCGGAAACCCTGGCTCGAGCCCTACCAGAAACAGCGATTATCACTATATATATTTTATTTCTAGCACCAGAATTTGAAGCATTGCTTCATATGTATTCATTAACTTGAATAAAAGCTGTTACGTATTTGCTTAATAAACATATCTCGTCATAGATTTAATCATCAGATAGAATGGAAGTTTTGACGTATTTGTTTAATAAATTCTTCTCATTGTATATGATAGCATTAGATTGAATGAAAAATTTGACGTATTTGTTTAATAAACTCTTTTCTTTATATATGTAATCATTAGAGTGAATGAAAGGTTTGACGTATTTCATGCATCGATTCTCTCCATATCTCAGTTATATAAAGAGAAGAAGGAAATTACTGGAAAGTAATTGAAACTCACCTGAAGCGAGCTGAATGTGTAATGCTCCTCATGCCAATGACACTTCCACCGAGCTTCTCTACGGCATATGACTTCACTGAATTTTGATGTGTTCCTCTCGAATTTATATTTAAACTGGGGTCATCAGGAGAGAATGTGCACCGTTTCGGGGCCTTCCTCTCAACGGTTTCAGTTGCACACCGGCCCCTCTCACTGATGTGAGGCCCCATTATAACGATATACAAGTGTTGTAGATAAACTAGTTCAAATGTGTAACGGCGAAATTAAATTTACGAAAATTCCGAAAAACGGCAAACCTCACGTTCTGAGAATGCAACGTGAATCTCATTACGCATTCACGATCACTTATGTCATGCCGTCATGTTCGCTGAAACACTCCACGGAGTATTTCGTTTTTTCCATATCCACATAGAACTATTCTCAGTTATTTCTATTAGGCGTTTTATACTTTTGGCCCTATTACGCCCTTTGATTCCAATTTGGCCCAGAAATTGGTACAGAGTGCCTGAAACGAAACCCCTTAAGAGATTGTTATACAAAATTATTATTATAATATAAGGTAACATACTTCTGGCAAAAATGCATGACATTAAAAAAAAAAATACTGAAGTCCCTAACAGAACGAATTGATTTTTAGCATTTTCTTTGCGCGTGCGCTGTGGTTAGGCTCGAAACGTGACACTGCTTCTGCTAATAAAGATCAAATTTTAATTTTCAAAAGTTTCTTAATCTCATCCTTGTTTTGAAAGATAAGTGTCGCTTTGTCTTTCGCTTAGCAAAAATGTTAATAAAACCAGTTTCATGGAAATTTCTATTAATTCTGCTTGTTTAACTTTTTTTTATTGTATTTTTGCTTCATTTTTCGAATAACTTGTTGCACAACCGGATCAAAAAAAGGGTAGATAAATTGTTAAAGTCTGTTTTCTATTCTGTTTTTGTCCGAGAACTTTTGGTCATATCGGCCATTATCTGGAAAACATTGTAGTACCTGATCAGTAGTTCATTTTTTACTCATGGACTACTTTTACTCATAATTTCTTTTTTTTTTTTTGGTGGACCCTCATACCCATTCAATGAAAAAAAAGATTATTTTATTTTTTTACTAATAGATAAGTTTCTGAATTGTATTATAACAATAGTGAATGCATCTCCCTTATTAAACTAATCTAATGAAAATAAACTTGCATTTAACAATTACCTTCTAAGGAACCTTTAGTAAAGTAAAATAATTTATAATAAACCATTTTAAAATATGTGAGTAATTAATAAATTTAAAAAAGGCATATTTATTCAACCAGATTCCTATTCTTGATGCTGCCCAGCGAGATTTTTATATTCAACTCCATCGATGTTAATTATAATCGAAGATCACTCCTTTGTCAAGTTTATTACTACATTAATTAATTTATATTAATATTTTATTTTATTAATATTTAAAATTAATATTGTTATTTAGTATTAATATACTAAATTAATTTACATAATGAATTATAATCTTTATATAATTTTCCTTTATATATATATATATATATATATATATATATATATATATATAATCCTTCACTTATGTATTCTTCTCTATTTTTTTTTCAATTTTTTACTAATAAAACATCAGGTAGAGTAAAAAAGGATGCTAACTTACATCGTTTGATCTCGTTTCCTGGTAGTTTTACAGTTGTTTTTCTACTTTTAGTATTTTAATATGGCGTAGAATACTGTAGAAATTGCAATTCTCAGTTGGAACAACCGTTCTGAAGTGAAATTGTTCTATAAGCCACTAAAATATTAGGGTGGTCTCCAATTTACTAATGTGTGTGTGTGTGTGTGTGTGTGTGTGTGTGTGTGTGCCTATCCCCAGTAATGGAACATGGACCCCCCGTGTCCATATATATATATATATATATATATATATAGAGAGAGAGAGAGAGAGGGAGGGAGGGAGGGAGGGAAGAGGTTATTCCATCGAAAGAAAATATCAGTGATTCTCAACTTCACAAAGGTTGGTTGACTTGAAAAAATGAACGTAATTATTATTATTATTATTATTATTTTATAAGCATATTAAATATTTTATACACATTTTAAAATCCTATCATGAAATGTATTTTATTTTAATGCACTCTTTTCTTTTATATAATAACTATGTCGAGTATTTTGCGTCTTTCCTTGAAATGAATGCTATATATTATTTAGCCATTACCAAGAAACAAACCATATTAAATAGAATAACCTTCATCATATCAATGTGTAAGAATGATTCTGGAGAGAAAGATTGTCTAGCACAAGACAGTGAACCAAATTTCCTAAAAGCAGACCTAGCAAGTGATTCAATATAATTTTTCCACTTGCGGAAGTCGCAAGATGTCAGCCTCATTGAGGTTAGTATCAGCCATACTGATTGTTGATTGGTTGTTTTTATTTAGAGGTATATCAACTTCTATGGGTTTTTAATGCCAAAGTCTAAATATTTTGTACACAATTTTATGCCTGTCAACTACAGATATTGTACACATAATTTTACACTTTTAGGGCAAGCTTATATTTTTTAGATCTATAGTTGGTAGATGATAAAATGTATTGCTAGTGATTTTACTATAAAAATGTATTTTTTTATTTCGTCTTGTATTGATTTCCATTTTGCTATAAAAATATGTTACTACTTGTCATTTTGCTATAACAATATATTACTACACTTACTTAGTGTACCACCGAACAGAAACCAAAACATTATTTTCCCATTACTAGAACCCTAACAGGTGTTACCACCCCGGGTTAGAGTGGAGCTGGGAACAACAGCAATCAAGAGTTCGTTCAACACTCCTAAAAACCTCCAATCTCTCAATCAGAGGCCTTACTGCTCGTCATACACAGAACTACAAGGCAAAAAATAAAATCAGAAATAAAAAAAGGATGTTTAGGATGAATAAACGTTTTGATGAAAATATAATAATTGGAAAGAAAAGTAGTGTAGAAGCAACCAAGATGAAGGAGAAAGAAAAGGTAAGTAAAAAGATTTATAATGGGAGACAAAAATAATAGAAAAAAGATAATGGGAGATAAATATAATAGAAAAAAGAAAGATAGGCAAAAAGAGTTTCAGGAGAAATCAAGAAATAGAAAAAAAACTGAAACATTTATCGTGAAAATGGCGTAAATAACATTAAAATTATCATAATCAACTGTTATAAATCTATTGGTAAGGCCTTACAACATGGCGTTAGCCCTGGAAGTGTGAAATCTTAGTAATTTAACGATTGGCGCACTCAAGATTTCATCTTGTTCTGTCCTAGTCACTCCGCCAAATCGCCTTCCCTCTGGGACGAAAGAAGATTGAGTTAAATTTTGCCACCAAATTTCATCAGCGATGATTAACTTTGCAGGATTTTACTACGCTACAGACGATGGGCGAAATTGAATTTTAAGAAAAAGAAGAGCAACAGAAAAAAAACAAAAAAACACTTTCCACCATTTTTCAGAGAAAAAGGCGGGGCTGATTTTCCCGTGAAGAAAAAAAAAACACTATATAGGGAGAGTGAATCGCTTCATTTATATGAACAGCGAAACATATGCAACAATTATCCACGCCCTCACACAGTCACCTACACATTCAAATATACATGCGGGCGGTATGCGCACACAAACTCCTATACATACTTTGATATAGGCTTTTGTTTGCCGCTATATAGATTTTTTTTTTCACATATCGAAACAAACATGCTCAAAGATGAAAGCAGTATACATACGGACAAAAACAATTTCGTGCACCCAAGAAAAGCTACATGCATCAATTTGTTTACGTAACTTGAGATATCACAGGCGAGATTAATAAACAGATTCATCAACACTTTTATTCTCAAATGATTACCGTATTTACCGGCGTCAAGGACGCATTTTTTTTTCTGAAATATGGACGAAGATTAGGGTTTTCGTAGGTCTATGCTAAACAAAAGGAAGTTATCTATGACAGACAATAAACTGAATTCCTGCTTCACAATAACGCATGCATCTATTTTGCCTTTAAAGGTACACAAAGCTATATATATATATATATATATATATATATATATATGACAGTTTTCATTTTTTATCCACTAACAAGCAGAAAATTTTTTTCTCCTGATGATGGCCATGTTGGCTGAAACTAGTCGAGGAATCTAACTGAAATAATAAAACGAAAAAATATTAATATACAGCCTAGTGTGTCTGAAGATATTAATTTTTAATGTTTTATTGTTCAAAACACACACAAAACACGCACACACATACATATATATATATATATATATATATATATATATATATATATAATTATATTATATTAATTATAATTAAGTAATTCGTCGAGTCTAGAAGAAACCTCAACAGAATACAGAAAGCATTAGACGGCCGTTTCGTCCTATATTCTCTCTTTTACCCATAGGACTATGCCCCCACGAGCCACGACTGCTATCTCCAAGCCGCTCCACCCAGAGCATTAGAAGCCGGTTCAAGCGAGGATATAGAAGTGATAGAAATTAGGAGGATTTGAGATAATTATAATTAAGTAATTCGAGAAATTATTTCAAATCATCCTAATTTCTATCACTTCTATATCCTCGCTTGAACCGGCTTCTAATGCTCTGGGTGGAGCGGCTTGGAGATAGCAGTCGTGGCTCGTGGGGGCACAGTCCCATGGGTAAAAGAGAAACTTGGATGAGTTCCACCACGGAATATGTAATCGAGCGGCGCTATATCGAGTCTGATTTGTTACCTCTTTGTCACAGAGGCCCATTGGAACAGTTGGTATGACGTTTGCGTGATAACGTTACAGTCCGGGTTTCAATTCTCTGCTGATGAGTCCCAAATATAGGACGAAACGGCCGTTCAGTGCATTCTGCATCCTGTTGAGGCTTCTTCTAGACTCGATGATTTACTTAATTATAATTATATCAGATCCTCCTAATTTCTATCACACACACACATATATATATAATTGTGGATAGACATACTATTGCTTTAAGCCGGGATCGATACTCGACTGATTTTACATCAGTCGGTCATCAGCGCACGTGACAGAGAAAGGGAATTTTAACACATAATATCCGAGATATAAGCATTACCGACTACCAGAGGGCTTAATTTAACACATTATATACGAGACATAAGCATTACCGACTAGCGAAGAGCTTTTAGCATTAATCAGCAGTAGTCGACAAATTCCCTTTCTTCGAAAGTATTGTGTAGATAGTGTTATTTTATGCATACATTATAGATTTTAAAATATCATAAGTATTTCATATATATTTAGATTTGGCTACTGCAAAAATGTGGATTTACTTCTTGATATGTAATTGTGAGTTTGGCGAATCATATTCTTAAAAATAATTATGATTTTACCAAAGAATGATTTAGAAAGAAAGTAGAATTTTGAATAACAAATTTCTCAATGCCGATTTTTATCCTTGTATTTATTAATTTATTTATTTATTTGCCAAGGGCAAATAAATAAGTAAATTAAGTGTCAATAATCCAGCGACAGAACCAGCTTCCCGTTGCTTACTTTGGCTTCTGTTAGATAATACACTTTTTTCGATAAGCTGAAAAATTGTAACTGCGCATGCGCTTAACATCGCACCTTTTCACTAAAACCTTTTTTCAGTCTATACTCAATCGTTTTTCTCAACACTGATTGAGTAAATGTTGATAGAAGCCAACATGAAACGATTTTAATATTTATCAGCCATTTTATTCAGGATTAGAATTAAGACACTTGCATGCAAACGAGCAGTAGAATTTTACACACACACACACACATACATATACACACACACACACATATACATATATATATATATATATATATATATATATATATATTTCTCAAGCCAACATACACGACCACAAAAATGTTAAAAGATCAAAACATATACACACACACACACATATATATATATATATATATATATATATATATATTTCTCAAACCAACATACACGACCACAAAAATGTTAAAAGATCAAAAGAAAACGGTTAAATCCATTACCTCATGGGGTTGAAGATGTACAGCACATATGTCGATCCGTAACGAGGATAATCTGATCAAATTTTAAGCAATATTCATTTATTTTCAAAAAATATAATTCTTGAATATTGCTAGCTTATTTTTGCCTTACCAGACTTTGAATGGTGACACTTTGTGTCGTCCACGTGTTTTGACTCACCGTTCTATCACCTGATAAATATTCATGAACATTCTCAAATTTAAAAGCCTTAATAAAGCAATGACATCCTTGATCTTTTATAGAAACAGGTGCAACAAAATAAATCCTACATTTCCCTTAATAAAGTCTCTCAGTGGACGAAACGCTCGGCTAAGAATATTTTTTCCTCTTTTTATTCATTCTGTTCCTTTACAGGTACACGCTATCTGAAAATAATTTATACACACATACACACATACACACAAACAAACATAGATAGATAGATAGATAGATAGATAGATAGATTATTTTTTATTTTCTAGGAAATATTTTGTTGCATGTGTTTATATACAAGAGCAAAAATGGCATTGGTTTATTAAGGCTTTTTCATCAGGTAGTTGAAAGGTCAGTCAAAACATGTTGAGGATACAAAGTGACATAATTCAAGGTCTGGTAAGCCAAAAGTAAGCTAGTAATATTCAAGAAATATATACTAATTTTCATAAATGATTATTGTTTAAATTGTCATCAGATTGTTATGGTTTGGGGTGGTCTTAAGTGCTGTACAACTTCAAAAACATGAACTGGTGGATTAACTACTTCCCTTTGATTTTTCAACATTTTTGTGGTCGTGTATGTTGGCTTGTGAAACCTAAAGGGGGTTACTGAATGAGGAATAACGAAAACGGAGGTTGGAAATGAAATGGTAATCTTTATAACATCAACAAAATACAATACTCGCCAGCGGCGTGAAGTACGTGAACTACTTAGACAGCATATTACCCCCACTTACAATAGTGTCCAACGTATTTATGAGAATTGGGACATACCCATTAGTGTTCATAGGTACGATATATATATATATATATATATATATATATATATATATATATATAATTGAAACAAAAAACGTGTCTATTCTAAAAATATGGATTACAACAAACACAAAGTACAACTTGTTATATAGGAATAAAGGGTCGCTGCCGACACTTGAGTTTGAACATAGATCGCCAGTGTAGCAAACACAGGCAATTCCATTATTGAGTTAAGTAGACCACGTGACCATAGAGGAAATGCATATATGCAGGAAGTAGCTGACGACTAACGATCGCTATTTCTAGTCTATCCTCTATTACTATTCGGATCATCATTTCTAGTCTATCCTCTATTACTATACGGATCGCTATTCTCTACTCTATTTACTATACTATTTCTCTAATCAGATCACTATAAGGATTACTATTCGAGGGAGTATTATCGATCAAGTGCGAGTGATATTCGAAGGCGTCAGACACCAGTATTGTCAACGGAGTTACTATCGTTGTATATGCGATTATAAAATCTCTACTACAACGAGCATTACAAAAGTGACAATGAGTATTCGTTGGCATCACAAGAGTGGCAACGAGTGTTCGTTAGCATCACAAAACAACTTTTCTGTCACTTTCGCAATAGGAATTACCCGCTTAAAACTATCACAAAATCAATTACTAAGGCTTCCAAACAAAATAGAAATACTCTTCTAACCAATGAACCAAAAAAAATAACTTCAGAATTCTCGTTATTTTTTTTATTTTAATTATGGCATTCACAAACTTCCCATATCTTAAGAAAATATTTCCAGTATTTAAAACTCGACCAAAAAATTCGAAAAAATATTCAAGGAAAACTCTCTTCACGTTAGGCGTCCGAACACCAAACTAAACACACGATTAACATTATCCGCTATACCTCATTCACCGCCTCACCAAGGGAATGCCACCTGCGATAAACCCCGATGCCAAATCTCTAGACATACCATCGTTGATAGCAATGCCACACCCCTTGTACTTACGTAGTATTCAAAGCCACCGGCTCTTATAAATCTTATATATTCGCTCTTCTGTCGCAAATGCAAAAAGGAAATTATGTTGGAGAAACTGGAACAGAATTTCGTCTTCAGTTCAATAACCATAAAAAAAAACATCAGGGAAAACAACAACAATTACCTGTCGCTGCACACTTCAGACAACCATTTCATCGCTTCGATGATATCAGATACCTGATTTTAGCTTCTTCCTTTAACAGCCGAGAAGAAAGACCGGAGTTGAAATTTATTTTCAAAATAAATCCAAACATTGAGGATTTGGTTTTACTCAGAGAGTATAATTTCTACAGGGAGACCTCTAACTAACAACACTCTTCCGAAGAGTAAGTGATATCACTTGATAACACACCAGAAGTGTTGAAGCAAAATGGCTATTTTTGTAGTGATTTTATAATATATTTATGTTATAATTTTCGAATAAATTATATATATATATATATATATATATATATATATATATATATATATATTTGTGTGAGTGTGTGTGATTAAATTGTCATTTGAACATTTTAACTTTGAATATCTATATTAAATGATTGTTTTCAAATTTTACAAGTCAGGCTGAATGGAAAGAGTGTTTTGTCAAAGTTGTCCATTTGTGTTTTTGTAGGATATGTGAAATCATTCCAGCCTTTTCATCAGGAATTTGATGTTTTAACTACTGAGATACATCCACATTCGATTTCCAGGAGTCATTCTTAACGCATCTAAAGAGTCGGTGCAGGGTGTTAGTGGGGTGTGGGGCTCAGTTATGTTAATATTGTAACACGAACAAAATACGATCGTCAAGGTGGAGATTTTGGTGCTGGGATGTGACTGCGCATTGTTTGATTTCTTGCATCGATACAAAGCGAAAAAAAAAATTTAAGAAAAGGGCTGTTTAAAAATTCTGATTCATATCACAAATGCCGCAAAAATGTGCGATTTTTTTTAAATTTTTTATTTTATTTTATTTTATTTTATTTTAGGGTGGATGGTGGGGTCCCGAATATTTACAGCGAAGAAGATTAGTTGCACCTTTATTGTTTCTGGTTGTGTGAAAAACGTTATGCACACGTGTATTTATGTTCCAACAAGACAAAGCTGAAGATATTTGAATATCTGGTATGATTAACTGGTTTTGTGACTGTTTGCTTATTCTTATATGCATTTTGTTTCATTTGTAAATCATTACATAATAATCTAAGTCACACGTATATGATATTATACGTTTGGTTTTAAATTACCTAATATTTTGGGTGTACATGTGTAATAACGTATCTTATATATATATATATATATATATATATATATGTGTGTGTGTGTGTGTGTGTGTGTGTGTGTGTGTGTGTGTGTGTGAGGCCCTGTGTATTAAACATCTCTCTCTCTTACTATCAACCACAACTTATTTAACAGTGGGAATGGAATGTTAAAAGTTGTTTTAAAAATAGAAAGACGCTCACTCGAATTTCAGCCGCGCTCAACATGCGAAGGCTCGGAATAAACGCTTCTATTCAAAACAACACAAAAATAAAATAAAAATTAAACTCTCAAAACATTAAAACAAAAAATTAACAACAGCAAAACAAAACCCACTTGAATATGGTTCTAAAGAAGTGGCACAAATATATGTACTCCCTTACTTCAACCAAACAGAAAAGCGTAAGAGCGGTGGAAAAACTACATAAAAAAAATAATTAACCCTTCCTCGTCTACCATATTTAACGATAAATTTTTGAAAGAAAGGTTTCTTCCTACATATATATATATATATATATATATATATATATATATATATATATATATATATATGGACTCTCTCTCTCTCTCTCTCTATATATATATATATATATATATATATATATATATATATATTCGTTTGCCGAAATAGGCTATACCACATATGAGGTGATTTAGGATTTTATTGTTTATTATATATATATATATATATATATATATATATATCTTTCGTTAAATATGGCAGATATGGAAAATTTTATTAATTTTTATTTACTATTTACAGCGTTCTTACGTTGTGTAGAGTACAAAGATGTTCCATCATGTCGCAAATGCTTTCGTCCATTTTCAACGGGATTTTGTTTTAGGTGTTGTTAGTTTTTCTTCATGTTTTGACTGTTTAAGATGTATTTCATATATATATATATATAATTATATATATAATATACAAATTACTCATGCCGACCGCCTTTCGATTATTTAAAGGCATGAAACTTATAGTAGTGATCGAACTGTGTACACCTGAAAGGTGATTCTTTGTTTAGAAAAGTTCTACCATATTGTATGGTGTTGAGCATTTTTCATTCTGGTGTGCATACACGGCAGACCCTTTTTAAGAGATGCTTATTTTTATTTATATGTGAAAGTACTGCCATGAGTGTCTCTGGCATTGAGCACTTTTTGACGTATCAGTGAGATTTTTTTTAGGGGTGGTATAATTGTGTGTTTACGAATTTATTTTGATGTTTATTTTGATGCTTCCCCGCTCCAGGTAAGATTAGTTGGTGTATGCATGATGCGTAAACACCGTTCATATTTTTTTTCATCTAAGTCTTTCCTGGGTAATAAAGTCTCTTACTTTCGCATTATAGTTACCGACCGCCTGACGATTGCTTAAAGGCATAAAACTTATAGTAGTGTGGCCGAATGTTAAAATAATTTATATATATATATATATATATATATATATATATATATATATATATATATATATATATATACATATATATATATATATACACACACACATATAAGAAATTACACTCATCGGAAAACCTTCGGTGTCTCGATTTGCGAATAATCAAACCAATACCAAAGGGGGAAAAAAGGTATAAAAAAAGAAAGATCCAAGAACATGTACGTCAGCCGAAAATAATCATCTTGGACGCAAGTCCAAAGTCCAAAGAAAAAAACCTGATACGAGTAAGCAAAATAACTAAATAAAGTGCTCAATACAGTAAGTAGAGCAGACCTAGTTAAACCTAGAGAACCAGACAAACCTACCAAGGTTTCACCTTAGCGGATCGTCAGGGAAGGCTGGCTAAAAAGGTAACAAAAGAACGGAATATTTATAGCCTATAAACATAAAATCATAACCACGTGACCAACTAACTAACTATATATGTATATATATATATATATAAATATTTTGCATATATATATATATATATATATATATATATATATATATATTTATCGTGGGACGTAATGGAAATCAACAAACGTCGATTACGATCCTAAATCTCAAGAAATGCTGAAGATATAAAATTGGGACCGGTTTTTGTTGCATTCTGTTTGCCTCCCTCGACATATATGTGATTCAATCGAAACATCATTCGTCTGACGAAGGCCATTCGAAGAACGAAACGTCTAACATAGAATTTTTACATTCTTGTCATTCAAGTGTGCAATATTAGTTTGAGATATAGAGTTGTATATCATAATCTCATTCATATATATATGCACAGACATGACAGAATTGAATAGACGCACACAGAAACCGTTTATTTTATTAAACAAGTAATTTATACAAATGAAGTAATTATAAATGGTCATAAATTTAATAACTAATACTTGGTTGACATCCCTTTTGCTTTTTTTAATGGAAGGACCTTTCTAGGCATGCTAGCGATGAGTCCGCGAATATCATCTTGAGGGATTTCTTCCCATGTTTGACACAATAATCCTAAAAGTTCGGGCTTAGAAGATAGCTTCCTGTTCTTTTTGCGGAGTTTTCGATCTAATATGCCCTAAAGGTGTTCAATAGGGTTAATATCCGGGGACTGACTTGGCCATGGAAGTTTATTGATCCCATTTTGTCTCAACCAATGTTGCGTTGCTTGAGCAGTGTGTCATGGAGCTCCATCTTCCATAAATAGGAAGTCAACTTTGCTCATTCTACTACTTGAGAATATTGGAAGGAGCCCTTTCTTTAATATAGAAACATATTTGGTTCAACTAATGTTTCCTTCCCACTCCACATGCTCTGAGCGACCATCACTCCAAATTGCACCCCATACCATTACTGAAAGGCCCCCATGTTTCACCGTTGGCTGCAGTCTTTTTAAATCAAACTCTTGACTACAGAGTCTCTATACCCATACTCTTCCACTGTCGGAAAATAATGCGAATCTTGACTCATCAGAGAAAATGACAGTGGTCCAAAAGGTCACAGGTCTCTCCACCATCTCATGAGCCCAATCCTTTCTGCATTTGATATTGGCTGGATGGAGAAGTGGTTTCCTTCTCGCAGCTCTGCCATAGTAGCCCAGCTTGTGAAGATACCTGACAGCTGTTCTGGGACTGACATCAACTTGTGTTGCTATGTCAGAGGGCTTGCAACGTGGATCCTGTTCAACATTTCTTTCGACAAGACGCATAGTTCTTTCAGAGGGCCCAGGGCGGCCTGGGTGAGGTTTTGTGCACGTCTTGCCCTCTCTGGTGAATTGTACGATCACTCTATTAACAGTAGAAAGGGTATTGAAAGATTTTCAGATATTTTCTTTGACTAAGACCACCTTCATGTTGGCCCACGATACGTCCTCGCTGAAATTCGGAGGGGTCTGATGCTCCCTTTGGTTCGTGGCATGTTCCAGTATTGTTTTCTGCAATTTTAATCAAATAATCTAAGTTAATTTATCTTGGTTATTAAAAAAAATCAGAAATAAAATTATCTTGGTTATTAAAAAAATCAGAAATAAAATTTATCTTGGTGTCTATTCAATTCTGTCATGTCTGTGTGTGTGTGTGTGTATATATATATATATATATATATATATATATATATATATATATATATATATATATAAATGTGTGTGTGTGTGTGTGTGTGTGTGTGTGTGTGTGTGTGTGTGTGTGTGTGTGTTATGTTTAGTTTTAAATATATACTTAAGTAGATTCAAGATTTATATATAATAATACATAATTTATATAATTCGTCTCATGATTTTAATATCTAAACTAAATATGTTTTTAAACGAAATTTTATATTTATAATATATTTTATATTTATATATTTTAAACAGTGTGTATTACGCCTGTTGGTTTGCATATTCGAGGAACCCTTTAATTTTAAATCAAAATGAAAAATTAAAACAAAAATAAAAAAATTGGTCAATTTAAAGGTATAAAATAAAATTAAAATTTGGACGTCTACTGTTGTCTACCCGCTGCCAATCCGTCTTCTAGGGATGTCGCCTGGCTGACGGGATTAATTCCACAACAAAGATGCATTCTTCTCTCTCGGCCGTCTTCACCCGGTCGTGTGATCGCTAGTTGGTTCGTTCGGAGGTAAAATGAGAACTTCAACAAAAGGGATTTTGATTACTACTTTATTAAACACGTTTGCCTGTAAAATTTTAACTAACCAGGTCGCTCTATCACGATAACTGGAGAGTAAGCTCCCCGAGACCCGAAATACACACGTCTGTTATGCATGACGTGTAAAACTTAACTCATCGATAATACTTTCTAACTTTAATATTACCACGTTCGGTTCAGTCAATCAAAATCGACATCCCTATTTTATCTACCACCTGACTTTAAAGGTCAGCCTCAGAAGGTCTGGGCCAAAATACACTGCCACAAAAAATAATAGTCTGAAACTATTATTTAACACTATTCCAAATACGAATATCCAGTATAATAGCGTTTGAAGCAATACATATTCCAGATTAAACATGAATTCATTAACTCTTTATAAATAAATAAACGTCCATATATATATATATATATATATATATATATATATATATGTTATTGTATCGGCTCCAAACATTACGAATTTTGACATGGCAAGATCTTATAGTTCAACTTTCTTCAAATAGACAATTTTTTAATATTAAAAGCAACTTCAATAACTGAAAATAAATTAATATTTTTAAAATATCTCTACTTGTTCAAATTTTCATGAAACTAAATGTAAACAGTAAACATAACAAGGTTGACCCAACGGGTCACAGGTAGTCTAGTATACATATTTATATATATATATATATATATATATATATATATATATATATATATATATATATATATATATATATGAATTTGCTCTGTAAATTTACATTGAGCACTATTTTGTAAAAATAAAATATCAATAAAAACACCGGATTATATATCTTACTGTTCTTTCTTTCTTCATATATATATATATATATATATATATATAACAGATTTTCGTATGGTTATCATTCATTGCGGCAAGCTTGTTCAGATACATATAAACTGCCAGCTGTATACAACCGCTTTTCAAGATCAATGGTTAAAATTGTTTTAAGGTAAAAAAAAATCCTCTAGGTCATAACGAGGACCATCTCTCTTTAAAAGTCTTGGACTGGCGCTACAGAATCATTAACAAACAGTTGTGTCAAATAGCAAAAACAATATAACTTTTCAACTTTCAACGGCAGCAACAATTAAAATGGATATAAAATGTAACTTGAAGAGAAACTAAAGACATCATCAAGATGTTGATGTTGTACACAACTTCAAACAAAAAGTTAGGACAGAAATTCCCATTAATACTAGAAAGAGCGACTGAACTTGAGAAACATTTTTTCCAGGAAATATTCTTTCAGAAAAAGATTTTATAAATTTCAACCGACAATAGCCCTGGCTGCCCGGTCAATGAATGCAGAATGTTTCTTTATAAAGAAGCGGTTGATATTACCATTATCATTATCATATCAGCATCTATTAGATAATTGTCACTCATTAAATGAATCCCCAGCAGCTGTAGAGCTTGGGTTATTTCTGTGATTGAAGTTGCAATAATTTTCCATTTTCCAGAATCAATATTGTTTTAATGATTTTGAAATTCCCGAGTTACACCCATAGGACACAATGCTACCAGTACAAATTAACAATATTCTTACATATATGCGCACATTCATACATGCATATTCATACATACATACATATATATATGTGTGTGTGTATGTTTGGTTGTGTGTCTGTGTGTAGCGTTAACCTGAATATTATAACTATACCGCTATGCTCTCTTTGCCGTCCTTTCATTGTGAATCAAATCGATTGCCGATTATAAAGATTTCAAACAATGAAATTTTCTTTTCTCTATATTCAACCAAACTGAATCTCAGCTACTTGAAGATATCCAACTGACAGATGTAGTTGTAACAATAAAAACGAGAAAAATCATTTGTCCGTCCGCAGATGATTGCTACAAGAATCCTAAATTAATTTACGCAACTTTCTTTCTTATATTTTGTATTTTGTTTTCTCTTTATCACTTTTGGTTACCGGCCTATTCCACATCTCTCTGGCTCTCCTTTTCCATCGGATTCAGTTTTGGAAAGGAAACTTTTGGTAAACCAAAGCTACTTTAAAAACATGTATTTCATATGGGAAAAATAAATGATAAAGATATTAAAAAAAAAACAGTCGCTGACAGTAGTTTGAAAATATTAATAGGATAGGTCCGGCTATCGTTCGGTTCATACTATTCTCCGGTGTTTTGAACAGGAGTAGAGTTTATCCCTTGTTTGATGTTTAGGATTGGGTTTCCAGTTCCTTGTAAAGTCTTTTCATTCTCTTTTCTCTTCCAGTAGCCCTTAGTGGCTGTATCGCCTTGCTTAGGGTGAATTGATTGAAACAAAATCAAAAATAACAGCTATACTATTGACAGCAGCTACAGAAACTCCAATAACACCTACAGAAGGCAGTGAAAGAAAACGAGAAGAAAAGACTAAACATTAATTGTATGAAGACATAATGCATGGTTGTTAGTAAAAGGAACAGCCCAACATGCAAATTACAAATTGGAGATACCAAAATCAAACAAGTACAACAATTAAAATATTTGGGAAGTGTTTTAACAGAAGACAGAAAGTGCAACACTGATATCCGAAGGCACAACGAAATAGTGAAAGATGCCTTCCAAAATCTAAGGAAAGTATTACGAAACAGGGAAAATTCGTTATAAACAAACAAAAGAGTGCTGAAGGACTTATATTACATAATAGTGCGAAGAAGGACTTATATTACATAATAGTAATATAAGTCCTTCTATATGTCAGTAAATGTTGGACAATTTTCTCACAGAGGAAGTAGAAACTTGAAGCAACAGAAATATTGTTCTATTGATGGATGCTGAGAATACCATGGACTGAACATGTAATGACGAAGTTTTAGAGAAAATGGAAGCAAAAAAGAACATTTATAGAAACAGACAGTTGAAACTTCTAGGGCACTTAAAGAGGAAAGAGAACTTAGAAAATTTGATACTCACATGATAGATTGAAGGCAAGAAGTACAGAGGAAAACAAAGCATGGCATACGTAGCGAACTTCAGTAAATGGATAGCGGAGCAAGGTTTTAATAACAAAAAGACAAAATTTATTAAGAGCTACAAAGGAAAAATTCTGGAGAGCCATGATCACCAACGTCCTAAATGGACACGGCACAAAGAAAACGAAGGTCGAAAATCAAACGCAAATGTTACTTTCATTGACAAGTAAAATATGTTTTTTTTTTTTTTTCATTTCTACGGTTGGTTTAATTTACTATGGGAATCAAATATGTTATGTAGTGGGAGGTTCGCATTCATTCTATAAACAAACGTAGCTAAGGTATAATGACTTATTAAACAGCCCGTATATATGATTTGGTGTTATCTCAAATTTGATCATCGACGAGAAATTTATTTACTGCAGATAACGAAGTGCAACTGTATATATATATATATATATATATATATATATATATATATATAGAGAGAGAGAGAGAGAGAGAGAGAGGATACGATGGATAAAGTGTCGTCTCCATTACGCAATAATGGAAAAAAAACTTATCTCCTTTTAACAGATATATTTACCAAAGTTACACAAAATTATTTTGAAATACTAAAGAATAAATTTATTCAATAAAATCGCCATTGGCTTCAACCACAGCCTCCAACGATTTCGGAATCTCCTGAAACTCTTCTGGACGGTTTTCTTAAGTTGGTGAATGCTGCCATAATCCTTGCCTTCATGTTACAAAGAGTTCTGTTGGTCCCTCGCCCCACATAATAATCAAGGGGGTTTCAATCTGGAGAGTTAGGTAGTCAAATGTAAGGGGTGATGTGGTTGCAGAAATTGTCTGACAGCCATGACTGGGTTCTACTGCCTGTGTGGCATGGTGCAGAATTCTGTTCCCAGACATAAGGTCTTCCAGAAGCCACCAACTTGACCTAGAACATCACTACCTCCTCAAAGTTCTTTATGTAGGCCTTCGAGTTGATTCTGGAGTCTTGTATGAAGATGAATGGAGGCATAACGTCGCCATGACCTGTGATCACTCCAAATACCTTCGTAATATCCATTAGACTTATCCAACTCTTTCCGAATCCCGTGAACTCAGATTGACACTCAAACACTCTGAAATATTCGTATTGGAGCTAGCGGCGCGAATTCCAAGCAGTATAGCATGGCGTTTCCAAATTTCTGGTGGAGTGAATTGCGTCATGGTGATCTTTTCTTCACAGATGGGGCCAGCTCACCCGACTATACTGTGCAGTCGGCGGAATCAAAATCAAACAACGCGTATGCGAGGAATTCAAAATATAAAATTGCGACAGTTTACGCATCTCTCTCTCTCTCTCTCTCTCTATATATATATATATATATATATATATATATATATATATATGCACAAAGAGAGAGAGAGGCAGAGCAATAGGGTAGAAATATGGGTAGACATTTTGGGGTTTAGTTCAAGTTTAACAAAATTTCATTGTTAAGGATTTTTGTTTATTTTTTCTATATTTCAGACGACTTCCCTGGTTTCTGCTGAATATTTAAATATAAACTCAACATCATTAAAAATTTTATCAAATTTAGAACCAAGCATATAAAAATAAATTGCCGTCTTCATCATTGGCCCCTTGCTGGTTCTACAGAAGGATAAAAGCAGGAACATTTTTATAGAAAATAGAAACAAAAAAGTCACTTATACTTAGAATCAGAAATATATAGTAGGAGATACTAGGAAACATAATGAGAAAGGAAGGCTTATAAAATTCGACTCACGCGGGGCATACTGAAGACTCGTTGTAAATAAAGAGAAATAAGCCTAATGAGCCTTTGTAAATGGATGGCAGAACAGAAAGCATGGGGAATAGTAAAAAGATTTTGCTAAGAGCTACAAAGCATAGAAAGTTGTGGAGAGCTATGATCTCCTAAGTCCTGTAAGGATACGACACAGAAAAAGACTACATAGCCGATTAAATGACTTATATTAACCACGTGATCCACGACTTACTCATTTCCTCTTTGTCAAACTAGTATTCTTCTTGACGGATTATAAAGGGTGTTTCATTAAGACGGATTATACATAAGGGTGTTTCATTAAGACCGATCAAAGTCAGCAGTAAACAAATCCGTGTTATTAGTGAAAATGTATTTATTTCTCTATTGGATCATGTTATTTAAGTAATAGCAATTATGTATGAAAAATAATATCGCCCAAATGTCCGCCAAATCTGAAAGAAAAAATCATTAGATGCTTAAACTTAATTCACATTTAAAATCGGTCATAGTTATTGGAATACCTTTTATATGCTATGTTCATTTGCTGCAGTACAAAATAATACAAAGTCCAACAATGCAAAGAAAAAGGAATTGATTATATTATATACTATTACTTACCTTCCAATATTCATGTCTGCTATTTATGCCTATTGATTTGTATATCTATAATCTCTCCATGATTCCAGCAGTTCCCTTTATCTAGCAATCCACACTCTACGAACATTTGCCCATCCTGTAGTGTACAAAAGAAAACCATAGATACCTTTTGTTAAACTTAAAGTTGGGAGAAAAAAACCGTTTGAACATTTAATTGTTTTTTTCTCGTGTCGAAATATCGACAACTACGATGATATTCTAATATTTCAGTCTGCTAACTAATAACATTAACACATTAGCCTCTGTTTCGAAAAGAAAAACCTCTATAAATAAATAAATAAATAAATAAATAAATAATATTCTATAAATAGGAAGAAAGGTTATCCTACTTAGAGTGGAAAATATCTTTGATCATATGGGAGCACAAGCATATAGGCTTTCTTTCAGACTAATAATGAGGATATTAAAACTGTATGCAAGATGGAAATCGGTCAGAGATGAGTACACTTGAAAATGGATAGCGGATAAGACGGAGGTGTGAGTTCGCCCCCCAGTTAGCGAGATCGGCTCTGCGTCACGTGTCAGTAAATGAAAAATAAAATTCTATGACTTCCGTTAGTCCGTCCGTCCCTCGCACCCTCTAAAATACATTAACAGATCGAAACCAAATTTTGGGGAGAAGTGCAAACAGGTAAGGGGTGGAGGTACAAAGTACAGTTGGTTTTACTCGAGTGCGTAGCTTAATACAATGAAATTTCATTAACATTTTTTCTTTTCTTTTTTTTTTTGAAAAATTAAAAGTTTTATTATTTAACATACAAAATACTCCCACTATTTTAAAAACAATTTAACGATTAAAATAACAAATATTTATTTAATAAAAATGGAATATTGTTTTTTGCCTATCTTTTCCTTAAGTTATTATATACAAGAATCTAGTTTCCAATTCGTCCTGCGTTCGCGAGAACTATGAACAAATCACAAGGCGAAACGTTTCAAAAAATTTGAATTTGGCACAGAAAGAAATATTTACACATGGCCAGTTGTATGTTGATTACTCAATAGTAAGACATCCTAAGAATATATTCTTTACTGTTAAAAAGGAACAAGGAAAAAAAAATTCCTTAAAAATATTGTTTACCATAAAGTACTATAAAATTAAATTAAATTACTATACCGTGAAGTAGGTTTTTTGTCAAAGTATTTTCCAAAAAATCAGGTTATTCAAATTTCATCAATTAGTTTGCGAAATGGTATGAAATGTAGAGGTTGTAAATCTTGACGAAAAATGTTATTTATAACTTCAACAATATTAAATACTGTGAGAATTTCAACACTGACGCGTGTTGTAAAAATTCTAATGTCTAAAATGCCGATCAACTTATCGAGCGCAAACAGATGATTTTAGGTTAAAATGAACTGTCGCTAAAACCGAAGCTATCTGGATTGACTTTGGTCTCAAACAGATCGAGAACTGACAAAAAATATTTTTGCTTTCTCATGTTAATCTGCTGAATTAAACTAGAAAATATACTTAAGAGACTGTCTTAATGAATTATCGCTAAATATGCTGTATTATAAATCAGGTTGGGAGATCGTGCCTCTTTTGATTCATGACGAAGTTTCCCGCAGTAGGTTATCCTTTCTTTCTGTGAATAACTGGTTGCTAACCAAAACTATAGCACCCATTCTGTCCTGCTATTGAACCCATAGCTGAAGAGGAAAACTAATGGATTCATACCTTACCCAATGGTAATATGTTATGTAGTGGGAGGTTTGTATTCATTCTATAAACAAACATAGTTAAGGTATATGGTTTAAAAAATAGCCCGTATATATGATTTGGTGTTATCTCAAATTTGATCATCTACGAGAAACTTATTTACTGCAGATAATAAAGTGCAACTGTGTATATATATATATATATATATATATATATATATATATATATATATATATATATATATATAAAATATATAGAAAATAGGAGGGAACTGGTTAGGTAAATAATCCAAAGTCCCTTAGTATTTTAGCTATTATTGTAAAAAATAGTGCTCGATACAAAAGTAGAGCATAAATATAATTAATTATTTAAAAAATATGATTCCAAATCGCTACATAAGAGGTCTCATGTTTCAAAACAAGAGTCGAAAACTTCAATATAATCCTTTAAATTAAATTGAGTTTAAATTAAAATGGGCTCCGTTCCATCTTCAAGCGAAATGGGAATCATATTTTTAAATAAATAATATATATATATATATATATATATATATATATATATATATAGGGTACAATGGATAAAGTGTCGTCTTATGACGCAATAATGGAAATAACTTATCTAGTGATAAATGAATGTACCGAACAAGACTGAATTTAAAAATGACTCTCCAATTTCTCATACAGAGTCAGTTATCCATTACACCACAATATATATCCTATACTATGAATACAATAATTCTGAAAGCTGTTAGAAATTATGAGACAAAAATCAGCGAAATTAAGAAATCTTCATCGCACTGAGTGAAAAACACTACAAAGAGAGAAATTATATACATTATAAACATACATATATAGAGATAGGCAGAAAAATTGGCTTCATAACTGAATGAAAAAATGGATAAAAAATACTTCTTAGTAATACATTTTGTTCCGAGAAGTACCTTCTTCAAACTAACACTTATTTTAGAATTTGTAGCCTTCAATATTTACATGATGATAAAACTACTTTGAAAATACTTTTGAGCATTCCCAGTAAGCCAGTAGTTTCATATATAACGCAAAGCTTATAAAATTTAGAAAAGCAAAAAAGAAAACAACACAAATAACCTGAATAAAACTATGTACATAATACGACCAACAAACTTAGTAATGAGTACAGGAAAGTTGGCTCCCTGTGCCGCACCCGAAAATTTTTCTCCCCGGAATCGATCCTCCAGATCTACAAATCAACAATTCGCCCTTGCATAGAGTATTGCTGCCATATATGGTCTGAAGCCCCTTCTGTTTGCCTCGGGGTTCTTGACAAGATCCAGAGACGGATATGCAATATAATTGGCCCTGTTCTGGCATCTTGTCTACAGTCACTCTCTCACAGACGCGCCATCGACTCTCTGTCTTTTTTACAAATACTTTCGTGGCAATTGCTCTGAGGAGCTGCATTCGCTGGTTCCCAGACTTCATGAGTTCAAGCGCCCTACGAGGCTGGCATCCGACTCTCACCCTTTCACTGTCGAAACTTCTAAATGTAGCTGTCTCTTCTACTCCAATAGCTTCATGTCTCGCACCTCTTGCCTGTGGAACTCCCTTCCCTATTCCAGTTTCCCTGAGAGCTATAATCTCCAGCTATTCAAATGTAATGTCAATCGACATCTCCAGTTGCCTTGATCTATCCACTATCCTTCTCCTCATCTTTTCCTCTATCACTCCTATCTGATCTTGCTCCAAATTTTCTGTAACCCCTTGCGTCCTAGCGGCTTCTCGCCTTGCTTTGGGTGAAACGCTTAAAAAAAATGAATTTATATAAAATGTGTTACAACTATTTTTTAAAATGATAATAACATTAAACTGGAAGCAAAAATTTTACTAGAAAGGCCGCCTTGAATAAAATGGATATAATCTAGGAATCTGATCTACCAGCTTCAGATCCTTTCGAGCAACTGTAGAGCTAACTCAACCGAATAAAAAATATTGCAAAATAGACAACAGACATGTCCCAATAAATACATAGGTAAGACACTGAAGAATTTAAATGAAAGATTATATGAACATGAAGATATCTTTTACAAAATAACAATCAATGCATCAGTCGTTCGTCATAATAGGTCCGAATTTTATTTCTACTTGAAGAATGTAGTTTTGTTTAAAAGCGAATGCGTTTTATTAAGGCGAAAATGTAGTAAAAGTGTTTGTTCTAATTTGACTAAAAAATGACTGCAAAATATTTCCCCACTCCCCAATTTATAGGTAAAACTACGCAAATGCATGCTGGGATTTCTTCCTAGCCAATAAGATAGGCCACTTCTCGGTTTCATCCGACTCAGTCCCGGTTTGTCTTGTCTTCAAGCCAGAACTCTACCTTCATCCAAATCCGCTCTTGTGAGTTAACACCATTCTTAGTTTGAGAACTTTTTGCCTTATTACTGTTGCTATACCTTATCATTATTGTTTGCCTGATTAATAATATATATATATATATATATATATATATATATATATATATATATATATATATATATTTGTTAACACCATTTTTAGTTTGTGAACTTTTTTGCCTTTATTACTGTTGCTATGTCTTATCATTATTGTTTGCCTGATTAATAATAATTTTTGCCCCGTCGTTTTCGTTTCAGGGTTATTGTTTAATGCAAACTTTGTCAATTCTTTTTGTTAGGCAGTTCTGCCATTTACATTTAACCACTTACGAACCAAGAAATAGAATCTGTTTCAACGGCGACGAATCAAAATATGAACTATAGGAGGTCAATTTTTTCCAAAAATTACACGAAACTATATTGGCACCATTTCATCGTCCAAATGGCGAAGAATACTGCGAAAATAATGCAAACACGTTAGCCAATTTAATCCAATTTCTCGATGATCGAAGTCCCTGACAATAGCAGAAAAGCTTTTCAATTTTTTTTTTCCTTCATGTGTTGTTACTGTAGTTTGTCACGATTAACGCTGTGGATGATTAGTAGAAGGTTCTCTGTGGAAACCGTATGTTCTGAGTAAACCTAAATCTCTGTTTAATCCTTTAAGAATCACCCCCT
The DNA here is from genome assembly GCA_903632075.3 of Acanthosepion pharaonis. Lineage (NCBI taxonomy): Eukaryota > Metazoa > Mollusca > Cephalopoda > Sepiida > Sepiidae > Acanthosepion > Acanthosepion pharaonis. Next base: position 5,716,572 of record CAHIKZ030000058.1, read on the forward strand.
TAATTCTTAATTAATGTGATTCTATTTTGAAAATGTGTTTTAACTCCTATTTACGTTTTTCTTGTTGGCTCTTAAATGAAGACGCTAAAAGAACGCATATGTTGTTATCAATGCTGTGGCCCGGTTAGTTATGCAGCGACAAGGAAATTGCTGTTGTTGTCTTTGATATTTTTTTCATGGTTATTGACCCAAAGACGGAATTTCATGCCAGTTTCTTCAAAATAAATTCCATTTTTGCATTTGTGGCAGAAAAATAAGTATATAAAATTTGAACTGTCACAAGTCAAAGCCGGTGGTTTGAATACTGAGTGGGTGCCAGAGGTGTGAAAATACTATCTATGATGACATATTTACAAACTTGTCATCGGGGTTTATTGCACGTGATGTTCCCTTACTGGGGTGATGATTTATGTGTGACAGATGGTGTTAGGAATGTGTGTAGGTTGAGTGGATTTTTGTTGAATATCTTTCTAATTGTCTGATCGAGTTTTAAATACTGAAAATCTTTTTTTTTAAGATATGGTAAAGTTTGTGAATATTGTAATTAAATTAAAAAAATATTCTGAAATTATTCTTTTTTGAATCATAGGTTAGGAATTGCATTTCTATTTTGTTTGGAAGCCTTCGCGTCTGATTTTTTGTTAAATGGGTGATTCCTATTGAGAAAGTAACTGAATAGTTGTCCTATGTGTTTTTGTAATCCACATTTTGCAAACAGATACGTTTTATGCGTAAACATTGGCTATAGATTATTGATATTTTTAAGTTGGTAGGGAGGCAGCTATTAAAATTTAGGTATCTGTGGGTTTGGTGTACAGTATTGTGGCATGTGGTTGTTATTTAGACGTAACGGTACGTCCATAATCGGAATAAAAGTGATGGAATATTCCACTGTGAATTTGATGGTGTTACGGAAATTGTTGAGGTAATTTTTTTAATCGTAGAGACTGTTCCCATCGTGTGTCCATATAAAGAAGATATCGTCTATATACCTGTGGTAGTGTAGAGGTACTAGGTGGTATCTACTAAAAATATTTCGTTCAAAGACATCCATGAATATGTTCGCATAGCCGGGAGCCATTTTCGTTCCGTTCGCTGTCCCTCTGATTTGAAGAAAACGGTGGAAACTGTATACAACTATTATGAACTCTATCTCATCAACTGCATACATATTTCATACAATACAAGCAATAAATATTATAGGTGGTTTTATTTATTTTAAAGATAGGATTTCAACTAAAAATAACCTTATAGCGTTATCGACTGATGAATTGTCTAGACTTCTTTCTTAAGTACACATTTCGAAGACAGCGTATAAATATATACATATATACATTATACAAATCAAATGACGGGAGAGATTTGTTTGAGTAATGCACATTTGAACATATGTAAATAGATTGATATGAAATATGATTTGTTCGATTGGTCAGTGTTTATGAGTTTGTGAAATAAAAGAAAGATCTGCCACAGGAAGGGAGACCTGTCTCAAAATCGAAAACTTGGAAAAGTGAAAGAAAGAAAGAAAGAAAGAAGGAAAAGAAAAAGAAAGAAAGAAAGAAAGAAAGAAAGAAAGAAAGAAAAGAGAATTAGAAAGAAAGAAAGAAAGAAAGAAAGAAAGAAAGAAAGAAAGAAAGAAAGAAAGAAAAGTGAATTAGAAAGAAAGAAAGAAAAAAGAAAGAAAGAAAGGAAGAAAGAAAAGAGAATTAGAAAGAAAGAAAGAAAGAAAGAAAGAAAGAAAAGTGAATTAGAAAAAAGAAAGAAAAGAGAATTAGAAAGAAAGAAAGAAAGAAAGAAAAGAGAATTAGAAAGAAAGAAAGAAAGAAAAATGAATTAGAAAGAAAGAAAGAAAGAAAGAAAAGGAATTAAAAAAAGAAAGAAAGAAAGAAAAAGAGAATTAGAAAAGAAAGAAAGAAAGAAAGAAAAAAGAATTAGAAAGAAAGAAAGAAAGAAAGAAAGAAAGAAAGAAAGAAAGAAAGAAAGAAAAAGAAAAGAAAGAAAGAAAGAAAAGAGAATTAGAAAGAAAGAAAGAAAGAAAGAAAAGAGAATTAGAAAGAAAGAAAGAAAGAAAGAAAGAAAGAAAGAAATAAAAGAGAATTAGAAAGAAAGAAAGAAAGAAAGAAAGAAAGAAAGAAAGAAAGGTTAAACTTACTGTCAAGGAAATCAAAAAGATCTTTAAGAAAGAAAGAAAAAACAAAGAAAAATTCTAAAAATAGGGAATATGTGCTGTCCAAGAAATAAAAAAATCTGAAAGAAAAAAAGAAAGAAAGAAAGAAAAGACGAAGGAAAGAAGGAAATAATAAAAATAGAAAAATGAACTGTACTCGAAAAGAAATAAAAAAGATATTTAAGAAAGAAAGAAAGAAAGAAAGAAAGAAAGAAAGAAAGAAAACGATGAAATAGATTTTTAGAGTGAGTTGATCAGGAAGACCATTTCTTTGGCAACATTGGTAAAATGGTAATGGTAAAAATAACCGTTTAGATAACGAAAATAATCGACATTAATTATCAAATTGTTAGTGTTATTATATCACATAATTAACTTCAGCAAAATACGCATAAATATGTTAGTGACTTGCTTTGTATTCTCCCGCTAGAAACATCGATTTCTGATCTGTGTTACTTCAAATGAAACCTGTCAATAGTTTTAAGGTATATCTGTCATCACTTTAGAAAGTAAATCTGTTTAGTAGTTTGATGTATCGCAATGGTTATAGTGAAATTGGCCGTTTCAATTCAGGAAACTTCGACGTTCATTTACCCAATAGTTCATGTTACTATTGGTTGAACGTTATAAAATATTTTTTAAAACATTTTTTCAGGAAATTAAACTTCTCAAGTCTACTAAATGTTATAGCTCTTTCTACTATTGATAGGAGTTTCCTTCCAAACCTTTTATTTAAACGTGGGAAATTCAACATTTTTTTCTTTTGCACTTTTTTTTAATACTAGTTACATGTGATATCTATTTTAGTTCTGGTTGCTGTTGGAAGTCTTCAAGTGATATAACATTCATTAAACGAAGTTTTAATTTAACTGTCGGTTGAAATTTATGAACTTTTTTGTTAAAACAGTTTTTTCAGGGAGATTTAGATTTCTCAAGTGTTCTTTTATTGCCCTTTCTAGTGTCAATGGAAGTTTCCTTCCTAACCTTTTAACAAAGTAGTATTGAATGTCAGCATCCGATTATGTCGTTACATGTTTCTCTTCTAGTTACATCCGTTGCTTATTTATGTTGTTGCTCCTGTTGGAAGTGTTCATGTGGTTTTTGTTTTTGTTTTGTTTTTTTGTTTAGTGGGGGGGGGTAAAGCTCTTGCAATTTGATAATAAATCAATTTTGTTATTAAAATTATTCCTAAAAGTAGATTAAAAGACATTATGGACAGAAATGTTTGGAGGAGACAAGAGGACTGGATTAACTTTCCAGTTAAAGGTTTGTGAGTAAAGACGTGTTTTCATTTTTAGAGTAGCTAGATATGTCTGGTACGGAGTCAATGGGTGGAGAGAAATAAAGCCAGAAAGACTAAAAGAAGCGAAAAAATATAAAGAAATTATCTAAAATCGATAGAAAGTTTGGGGGAAAAAAGGAAAAGAAGGCAAAAAGAACGAAAAAGTAAAACAAAAGATGGAATTAATGAATTAAATACATTTTCTTCAAAGAACGGATTTATGTCTCCAATATTTTATGGGACTTTTTTCTTTTTAATTCAAGCCAAACTTTTTTTAGCCTATAAACGGATAAAAATGATTAAAGTCATTTCTTTATAATTTTGCGTTTATTTTACTTTTTGTTATTTATGTCGACCAGGTGTCCGCCATCTTTTGTCTGGACCAGTCAGAATTATGGTAACAAAACGCAAATCTGACGTAAAAAAAACTTTTAAATGAAACTGGTCTGAACAATTTCAACTGCATCTAGCTTGTATTAATAACAAAACGGTTTCATTAATCTCGAGAAGAACCTCCAGTCAGTGGTTGCTGGGGCAAGAAACAAATTATACATTTGAACACCTCCAAAACTGTTTTCATTTAATCACCACAGAGAACCTTTACTGCTTGTCACCAGAATGGCTGATGCTAGAATCCAAGAGAGCAACACTCTACGCCTTCTTGCGCTCACCTTTACCATAAAATGGAGTGATTGCATCGAATCGATTGCTATGTCTGTGTTGCGTCATTTCCGAATATTTTTCTCGTCAGAATTCATCTTGAATATTTATAAACGTGCCATTTGTCCGTACATCAAATATTGCTGCCAGGTCTGGTTTGGTGCTCCTGTTGGGGTACAGGATTAATTTCAACTTCACCCAACGCGACGCGAATGATTCTGAACTTTTATGGTCGATAATTCTAAAACGGTATATTTTATCAAAATTTCTTTTTTATTTTCGATTTAAGCATGTGTATTTACACCTAAATGGAACTATTCGGGTTCTGTGACCACTCCTGTTCTTGAGATTCTTGACAAAATTCAAAGAAGGATCTTTAATGTGGTCGATCCTGACCTGGTATTTCGACATCAGTCACTTTCTCACCTAGGTGACGTGGCTTTCCCCGTCTTTTCTACAAATATTTTCATGGCAACTGTTGTGTAACTAGCGCCTCGATGACATAAATTTAAGTGTGCTACTAGATTAGAAACTATGTCCCACCGTTTTACTGTTGAACTAACTAGACGCAACCGCCACTTCTATGGTAATAGTTTCTTTTCTCACACTTCTTATCACTTCTTTTATATATATATATATATATATATATATATATATATATATATATATATATATATATATATATATATAGTTATGTAATGAAAAATTGGTAATTCGTATGGATAATCCCAAGGAGGATGTAATCCAGAGAGCTCAATGTCAGACAAGAGCAACTATTAATTTAATTAGAAAACAGATAACCCTAAGGGTTCAATGATTATATTTTATTTCCCCAGGAAGGTGATTTTTTTTCCTAGTTCCTCTCCTCAGATCACATTTCCAAGGGTAAAAAATGATTTTAAATTTAAAATGGTTTTAAATTTTTATACACACACACACACACACACACACATATATATATATATATATATATATATATAATGGTTTTAAATTTATATACATATATTTCAAAAAATTATTTTAAATTTTAAAAAGGTTTAAATTTTATATTGTTGGCTCCCCTGTGCCTGAAATCTACAAATATATAGTTATGTAATGAAAAATTGGTAATCTGTATGGATAATCCCAAGGAGGATGTAATCCAGAGACAATGTCAGACAAGAGCAACTATTAATTTAATTAGAAAACAGATAACCCTAAGGGTTCAATGATTATATTTTATTTCCCCAGGAAGGTGATTTTTTCCTAGTTCCTCTCCTCAGATCACATTTCCAAGGGTAAAAAATGATTTTAAATTTAAAAATGGTTTTAAATTTTACACACACACACATATATATATATATATATATATATATATAATGGTTTTAAATTTATATACATATATTTCAAAAATTATTTTAAATTTTAAAAAAAGGTTTTAAATTTTTATATTAAGTTGGCTCCCTGTGCCTGAAATCTACAAATCAATCATTTGCCCTTGCTCCCATAAATGGTCTGGAGCCCCTTCTATTTGTCTCAAGGTCCTTGATAAAATCCAGAGACGGATATGCAATATAATTGGCACTGATCTAGCATCTCGTCTGCAGTCGGTCTCTCATAGACGTGCTGTCGCCTCCCTCTGTCTTTTTTACAAATACTTCCGCGGTAACTGCTCCGATGAGCTGATTTCGCTGGTTCCCAGGCTTCATGAATTTAAGCGTTTAACTAGGCTGGCACCTCGCTCACACCCTTTTACTGTCGAAACTGTTAAATGTAGCCGTCTCTTCTACTTCAATAGCTTCATGTCTCGCACTTTCGCCTGTGGAACTCCCTCCCCTTTTCTTGCTTCCCTGATAGCTATAATCTCCAACTCAAACTGTAATGTCAATCAACGTCTCCAGATGCCTTGATCTATCTATCCCCTATCTTTCGCTTCATCCTTTCCTCTATCACTCCTCTTTGCTCTCGCTCCAAGTCTCTGTAAACCCTTGCGGGTGTTAGTGGCTTCCCTGCCTTGCTTGGGGCTTATAAATATATATATATATATATATATATATATATATATATATATATATATATATATATATATATATATACATTAAAGCAGTTGTTAAAGTGTATTATCTTGTCTTGGACATTTTTTCAAATCATCAAATAGAATGTATTTTAGAACAGAGTTGGAATTTTATCTATTTATGTTGGAGTTGTTACTAATGTTTGCCAATGTCGAGTTGAGAAATAGCAATAGAATTTAATAGAAAAGACAAAATGAAGTCTGTGTTAAAAGATTGACGGATAAATTGGTTTATTGCTTTTTAGAATGCCGTCGTGTCGACGGCTTAAGAGATCGTCCTAAGTTCATGATGGTAGCGAGAGTTCACTGTCGGTCCGGTCAGCGCAGACGTGTTATTGCGAGATCCTGTCACATAATGAAAGTCCGAGTTCGTAAAAATTCTGATAAAACAGGAAACTATGTAAACATCAGTATCTGCGTATGACTAAAAGCGTTGGAGATGTGACCTGTTTGCTTGTCTTTTGAGAAACTAATGGCATCTAAAGATTTTGGCATATTTTTAAATGTTCACCAAATACAAAACCCTAGTTCAAATCAAGATAAAAAAAAGTTAGTGAGTGTTGTCTGGACATAAGAAGAGGAGATAAGTGCGGATTATAAGGATATGCATGATAAATAACTGTTAACTCTAGACATGAAAAGCTTAAGATTATAGGGATCGAGGAAGAATCCTCTCGGGAGTCTATTCACAAAGCAATTCCCTGGAAGAAGCTACCCGAATGGAAAGTCCTTCTTAACAATGGAATACGGAGGGCATGAGGACGATTCGACCCAGTGTATGTGGCATAGTGGTTCTAAGTTGTAAAGGTCTGAACTAAGAAATATAGCTCCTCTGAAAAATTTGCCATGGAAATAGCGATAGGCTGTCGACGTTTCCTTCTTACCAATGGAATACGGAGGGCATGAGGATGATTCGATCCTGTGTATGTGCCATGGTGGTTCTAAGTTGTAAAGGTCTGAACTAAGAAATATAGCTCCTCTGAAAAATTTGTCATGGAAATAGCGATAAGCTGTCGACGTTTCCTTCTTACCAGTGGAAAACGAAGAGAATGAGGTCGATTTGACTCTGTGTATTTGGCATGGCGGTTTTAATTTGTAAAGGTCTGAACTAAGAAATGTAGCTCCTATGAAATATTTGTCATAGAAATAGCAATAGAGTAGTAATAGGTGTTCGATGTTTCGTCTGCGTGAAAGGGACTGTCAGATTGAAAATATTTTATTGCCCATAAGGCCACATAAACGCTTTAGAACTCTGTCAAGGTTGGGAAGTGAGCCCAAATGTGCTAGCAAATTTTCCATATTTTGTGTAATCTGGCTCTTATGAAGATAGATCATGAGACGGGGCGGGGGGTCAGGTATTTCCGAAATAGGTAAACAGAACTATTTTTCCAAACATCTTTAGCACTGTATCGTACGTATGAGTTCCACTTGATGTCTGGGCCTTTTTTTTAAATCTGATTTGTTGCTTTTTTTGTTTAGTGCGTCTAGTAGTTGTAGTGGTTTTTTGTTTTTTTTAGTTCATGTGATAGAGTAACTGGTGAGTTTAATGTGTTTTGTCGTTAACTAAGGACGAGGTTTCTAATGATTTTTCTAGTTTATGGTTACTATATAGTTGATTCCTTTATATATATATATATATATATATATATATATATATATATATATATATTGGATTGATGGAGGTTTAGACCCTGGGTTTCACGCTTTTGCGATCGTCAGACAAACTGATTAATTTTTAAGACCCAGGGTCACAAAAATCACATCAATCCAACCAAATATGTTAGCTCTATCTCTGATACTGAGAGCTTTCTAATAAGTACCGCGCATATAATATATAATAATATATAAATAATGATATATATAATATATTACATATATATATATATTTATATTTATTTACACACAATTTTCATATATATATATATATATATATATATATATATATATATATATATATATATATATATATATATATAGAGAGAGAGAGAGAGAGAGAGATTTAATAAGTCGACTAATGAAATTTGAAGAATAAAAAGACAGCAAAATGATAATAATATTGGCAATAAGAGTAATGATATTTATTATATATTACTCTTTAGACTAAATTGAAATACGAAGAAATAGATTTTAAAGTCGGAATTTTCGGACACGCCTGTGTCCTTTTTCAATGAGACGAGTAATAAAATTCAGATGCCATACATCTCTCCATCTCAATTAAACTTTTGAAAATCATAGAACTATGAAACCGATAAAGTTACTGTAAATAAATAACTTTAAAGAATCCAGTTGCATTTTCATCTTCTTCCCCAATTTTCTTTTTATCTGTGAGAAAATTCGACAGCATCCAATGTCATATTGAGGATTGGTATTGCATTAACGTTCAGCATTCTGATTTCCGTTTCTTAATAATTTGCTTAGTTTTTGAAAGGTATCTTTTGCTATTCCAATGCGCTTTCGAATTTCGGTATTACATTCTTCATCCTCTGTTGAAACATTTCCCAGATATTTAAACTTCTGTGCTTCTTTGATTTTAACATTTCTAATTCGTAGTTAGCATCTTGGCAAGAGTGCCACCAGTACGCAAGGGGTTACAGAGAATGAAAGTAAGAGAAAAGACTAGGTATAGGCGGGGGTGTTTGAGGAAAGGACAAAAAGAAGAACAGAGAAGGTTAAAAAGAAAAAAGGGGATCAAGGCTGCAGAAGATAATGATTGACATTACATTTAAATTTTTGAAGATTATAGTTATCAGTGAAGTAAGTAAGAGGAAGGGAGTTCCACTGTCGGGAAGTGCGAGAGAAGAATCTGCTGGAATAAAAGAGGCGGTTACATTTAACTGTTTCGACAGTAAAAAGGTGGGAGCGAGATGACAACCTAGTAGCACGCTTAAATTTATGTAGTCGGGGCACCATTAAGAATAGCTCGTGGAAATATTTGTAGAAAAGACAGAGGGAAGCTACATTACGTTGGTGAGAAAGTGACTGGAGTCGAGATGCCAAGTCAGGACCGACCACATTGCTTATCCGTCTTTGGATTTTGCCGAGAACCACGAGGTGAACAGCAGAGGCACCAGACCATATATGGCAACAGTATTCCATACAGGGATCAATTGTAGATGTGAAGGATGAATTCAGAGGAAAAAAAACCTTCAAGCGCGACACAGAGAACCAACATTCCTTGCGGTAGATGCAGCTATTGATTCAATGTAGTTGTTCCACCTCAAGTCAGTGGAAAACGTGAAACCAAAAAGGCGCAGTTAAAATCTCTCGTGAAGTTGAGCATCAACCATACTGATAGAAGGCACGGAGGTTTCTCTATGATGGATAAATGACAGCAGTTTCGCTACTTAGAATTGATGAGTAGTCCTTTATTCTCGTTTTACTCCCTTTCAGGACAGCATAGCATATGGAAAATATCACTTTTTTTCTTACATCATTAATCTCTATCTATAAAAGGCAGGATGTGTGTGTGTGTGTGTGTGTGTGTGTGTGCGTGCACGGCAAAGGGCATTCCTTTAAAGGCAAGGAAGGGCAAAATATTTTAAGTCAAGTGATAGCGATTGCTGTATGAGTCGTACGATTTTTGAATCAAGCTCGGGCAACGCCGGGCCATGCTGCTAGTGTTATAATAAATACAGAAAAAGATCTTGCCATTTTTAATGCCCGCTGATATGAGAGATGTCATAATACAACCGAGAGTGAGCTTTTATAACAAAATTACTGTTACGGTTTATTGGGTATATAACATATGTAACTAGTGAGCGAGTCAAAATGACTTAATTCCCTTTATAGTCGACCAATAGAAGGTTGACCAATCAGAAGCCGCACAACACTGTATCCGTCTTGTATAAAGGCGGCCATCGTTGTTTTCTCACCGGAAGGACCAGAGGAAACTTGTCCGGCGAACATGACAGACGGAAGAACTACGCTCTGCTACTTTGCTGCGATATCCACTGCGAACCTGCACTACGCTTTCCTACTGTCTCCGAAATATTCACTGCCAACCTCTGGATTCTATACTCGAGGACGACCGTCATGAAAATGTCTAACAATTACTGTTATCGGTTCAGCCTGGGAAGCGTCCTGACAGAGGACTGTAAATGCGACACTGATATCCGTAGACGTATTGGGATGGCCAAGGGCGCATTCCAAAAGCTGGGCAGAATATTGCGAGACAGGAGGATTTCTTTGGTAACAACGAAAAAAGTACTGAGCTGTTACGTGATATCTGTTTTCCTTTACGGTAACAAATGTTAGTCGGTCTCCTCAAAGATGAAGAAGAGTTTCGAGTCGACGGAGATGTGGTTCTACAGAAGGATGCTAAGAATATCATTGACCAAGCGTGTGAGCAACTATGAGGTCTTAGAGAGGATGTAAATAATGAGGAGGATTATACTTAACATCAGGAACAGGCAGCTGAACTTCCTGGGACAGTTAATGAGGAAGGAGGGCCTGGAGAACCTTATACTCACGGGTCGAATAGAGGGAAAGAGAGACAAAGGAAAACAACGCATACCTAGCGGCTTTAAGCAAGTAGATGACAGAACGTGGTCTGGGGGAGGTGGTAGAAGGAAGGAATTTGTTAAGAGCTGCAAGGGATAGAGGGAGGTGGAGAGACATGATCGTCTACTTCCTGAAAGGAGACGGCACATAGAAAGATAGGTACACGTGTCGCTGGTATAGCCTACGACATATTATCTTCGCATATAAGATCCGAGATATATATATACTTTTTTGCGTAAAAGGGGCATCTTATGTGTTATTAATATAAAGGCTTAAAGTAAACAGTCTTAATGTCATCTAAGGAAAGACAGAGAAAGCAACCTTTGTTAAAAACATATTGCCACTAAGTCAAGATTCGGCGTCGTGGAAACTTTCGCTGAACTTACACAAGACACTAGTTATCTTCGTGTAAGCAATCGCATTATTTTGGCTAATGGACTTTTTTTTTTATAGATAAACCAAATTCTTCAGGATGATACAGTGGAGTGGGTAATATGGAGGTGGGAGATTAGTGTATCGAACTAGGTATTCAATTTTCTTCGCCATCCAATCCTAAGGCTATCAAGATTCGGTAACGTGGTAGTCAACCTGACATTTCTTTTAGACCCGACTCTAACACACACACATACATACATACATACATACACACACACACACATATATATATATATATATATATATATATATATATATATATATATATACTGCAGTTCAAAAGTTTGAGGCGACCCTTGGTAATTTTCTAAATGAGCCCTAAAAAAGTAGCCGTGTTGTATTTTTTAAATAAGAGAAAATTATTTATACATGGTTAAAAAAAAGTGAAACATGTATTTTTATTAGAAATTTTATTATGACAAAAAGATGAAAAGCCTTTTATGATTAAATTTTGCTCTCATCAAAATATCCTTCTTTAGCTTTGATTACAGCAGCACAATTTTTGGGTATAAGTTGCAATTTTTTTTCAAAGTATAAGTTTGATTATTGATTCCATTCTTTTTTTCAATGACTATAAGAGCTCTTTTTTTTTTTTTTTTTTTTCTTCACTTTTCTGTTCATCCCATATTAATTTGGGTAGCTTCAAATTTTTAAACTGTAGTGTATATATATATATATATATATATATATATATATATATATATATATATATGCGTGCGTCTGTGTGTGAGAGAGAGATAGAGAGAGTGCGTGAGTGTATGTGCGTGTGAGAGAGTGCATGAGTGTATGTGTGAGTCTGTGTGTGCGCGCGTACTTACGCATCTGGTCGTAGAACAATATCATATTCGCCCAACCAGCTATTTCTGTTTTAGGGAGTTCGATTCTTATTAGATATACTTCGTCTCTGGCTTCTTCAGTTGACATTTGGCTTTGTTTTTCAGTGTAAAACTGCAGTCGAACTTTATAAAATGGCAAATAATAACGATTTCCTTATAGCTGGTTCAGATATTTTAATTTATTAATTTATTATTATTTATAACTGTTTAGAAATTTACGAATAAAAAATTGTTTTCATATTTATTTCTTTATAAATTGGTAAATGATAAATATCGTATTGCATTAGATTTAATTTTATTTGTTTTTCGGATGTTGTAAATATAAAATTATTCTTGAAATAAACGATCTGACAAATAAATAGCGTTTATTATTTTTGCTGTCAATTATCAAGAACAAAGAAAATGTATAAATTCACTCTGATATGTTTAGGTTTTATTCCAATTCTAAACATCGTTTTTTAAATAAATAATGTCGAAGAATGAATGTAGTTAAAATAAAAACAGTGTCATGGGAAAAAAAGTCCTTTTGACATTCCGTTTTTTTTTTTTTTTTTTTTTTTTGCGGGCACGAAGGTCCCTATTTGCCAAAAATTCTTTCAGATAGTTGATAGTATCCCAGAACACATTTCTGCATGTCTTGATTTAATATCAGTCTTATTCCCATCACATTTTTCTCTCCGCCTGCATATATGACCCTGTGTTTATCACTGACGAAATCTCCATTGTTTTCCCACCTCGATTCACATACGCCTAAAATATCAACATTCATATTCATTTCCTGCTTAATATTTTTTCTAACTGGCCACACTTATTTAGTGTTCTGACATTCCATATCCCGAGAACTATTTTTTGTTTGAGGCGAACGATCGCTGGGTGACAGTCCAGTGACACTTGTCGCTCATGTCTTTCCTTAGCAATTGAGGTATCAATTACAAACTCTTTAGCCGTTGTTTTTGCTAACACTCGCCGGAGGACGGATCTGTAACACTTGTCGCTCATGTCTTCCCTTAGCGGTTGAGGTATCAATTACTAACTCTTTAGCCTCCTTTATGCCGTTGTTTTTGCTAACACTCGCCGGAGGACGGATCTGTACTAAACCTTTAGCCTCCTTTATGCCGTTTTTTTTGTAACACTCGCCGGAGGACGGATCTGTGACACTTGTCTTAGCGGTTGAGGTATCAATTACTAACTCTTTAGCCTCCTTTTATGCCGTTGTTTTTTTTAACACTCGCCGGAGGACGGATCTGTGACACTTGTCGCCTGCGTCTTCCCCTTAGCGGTTGAGGTATCAATTACCAACTCTTAGCCTCCCTTTATGCCGTTGTTTTTGCTAACACTCGCCGGAGGACGGATCTGTGACACTTGTCGCCTGCGTCTTCCTTAGCGGTTGAGGTATCAATTACTAACCTTTAGCCTCCTTTATGCCGTTGTTTTGTATCGCCGGAGGACGGATGTGACACTTGTCGCCTGGGTGTCTTCCTTTTTAGCGGTTGAGGTATCAATTACTAACTCTTTAGCCTCCTTTATGCCGTTGTTTTTGCTAACACTCGCCGGAGGACGGATCTGTGACACTTGTCGCTCATGTCTTCCCTTGCTAGGCGAAGGGTCAATACCAAGATATTTGACATCGTTTACGCCGTGGTTTTACTAACAGTTGCTGGAAGACAGTCCAGTGACACCTGCCGCGCATGTTTTCCTTTACTGGTGAAGGGATCAATTACGACCTCTTAAACCTCCTTTACGCCGTTGTTTTTGCCAACATTGGCTGGAGGACGGTCCTGTGACACCTGTTGCACATGTTCCTCCTTACCTGCAAACACTTTAACCGCCTTCACGCCGTCATCTTTTATAATATTATTGTTGAGAGTTTAGGACTTTTCTTTGGATTGATAGTCGATTTGTTTCTCGTTGCCTTCGCCACGATGTTTTTTTTTCTTTTTTTTTTTTTTTTTGAAACGCCAGCTCTCGTTAGCTGGCCGCTGACTGATCAAGAGTTCTTTCGCCCTTTCATAGGTCTTATTTTTCATCATAAAAGATCGATAACAACACGCCTCACTCTCAAAAATTAGGTACCGGTTTAATCGCCGACCATCCAACAATAATTTCATATATGCACACATACACATGTATATATAAGTTTTAACTTACCTAACGTTCTGTACAGAATTTTTTTTTTAATTCAAAGTAACTTTATTTTCTCGAATTAATATTGAGGGAGGAAAATATCGCCCCACCATTCAGTTTCGATTGAAGAGCCAAAAAAATTAATAGCTGATAATCCAAAACTTGAATTTAAAATAAGAATTAATATTCAGTTTTTTTTTCCTACTACCTCATGGCTGGCACAGGGAGGGGGTATGGTCATAAGCTAATATTTTGAATATAAAAAAAGAAACTGAAATCGAGGTATTATAATTCATTCTGAAAATTAATGGCAGTAATGCTTTTAGACATTTCCGTAATGAAGGTATGTCAGAAACAAATTCGATAAATTCAAACTGAATAATTAGCATATTTAACACTATCGTGGCCTTATGCCAGACTAACTTATTATATTTGGCGTACGAAAAGTTTCCAGCAAAAATCTGATTTTCAACTGTGTATCCAGCCTCTAATTTTAAAAAGATAGCGTCGTGCATGTATTTTATCAGCGCTCAATTTTAAACAATAACCTATAGTGCTGATCCAAATCAGAATCTGTGGTTCTTGTGAAAGATCCAATATTCATCACAAATAATGGGTCATTATTGTTGCAGGCAAGCTGTGAAGGGCACACTTTGAAACAAAGGCATTTTTGATTTTCATTCATATTGCAATCCTTTTATTCATTCCTTTACCGTATTTTTTATTGTAGTCAAATAACAAGATTTTCTAATCTTTGCAGAAAATTGTTTTCTAGGGTTATGACTTAATTTTTCCGCCATTCAGTCGTTGATAATCATCGCGTGTTTTATTTTTGTTTTATTATCAACATTCTAATCTCCACAATGAAGTTTCTGAAACAACTATTGTATTGTTCACTCATTAGTAATTCTTTCTCGAAATTTCAGATTTATGCTTTTTCTTCGTTTCAATCGTGGAGCGCTTGTTAATGTTAACAAACTGAACATTGAGGTCGTTTTATTTTTTATACTAATGTTCACTCAATACAAATCCCAGGAGGCACCTAAGAGAGAACGTTACTGTATGGTGTTGGATGAGCGTAAGAAAAGGCAAGAAATGGATTTCATAAGGTTATGTCAGTTTAGATAACGGTTAATCTGAGATTTAAAGAGGTCAAGATTATAGTGATCGGGAAAACATCCGACTGCGAGTCCGTTCCACAAACAGCAGTTCTTAGGAAGAAACTATCCTACTGGAACTTACTTGTTATTAATGGGATACGGGGGGAATGAGGATGATTCACCCTTATGTGTGTGACATAGCGGATCCAGTTGCAAATGTCAGAACTGGTGGAGCCAAGCCACTTGTCATGGAAATAACGGTGGAATAGCGAAAGATTCGCGACATTTTCTCTGTGGCAAAGTGTGTGTGTAGTGTGGAAAATAATTTATCATCCACAACGTTGAGTGGTTGCTTTTGAACTTTCTCCAAACAAGTGAGGACAGCGTGTTCCATCATAAATGTATTTCTCACGATCATGATTCTGTGCCAGATTAACTTAATATATTGTGTGCGTGCAAAAAATTGCAGTTATTTCAGTATTTATTTTTCAAAAGAGCGCCTGAAACTTTTGCACACACCATAGTCATGCCATACGAAATGAATTTCAGCAGAAAAAAGTAGTGATACATTTTTAACAATAGTCAAGTCTTTTAATCCCTAATAAGCGTTTGAGATTATTATGTAAGATTCAGAGTTCATCAGAAATAATGGGTCATTACCGGCAAGATGGGAAGGACACCCCCCAAAACAATGTAGTTTCTTAATTTATTCATTTCATTTCATATTTTAATGATTTTAAACTTGATTATATCATTATTTTTCCATCTTGTTACACTTTTAGTTGTTGCTGTTGTTAGAAGTTTTCAAGTGATGTGGACTTTGTCATTTGATAAAGTATTTTGTGATTCTATAGTGCTAGCCTATATGACCTATATTGTTTTCTTTAAGATTTAGAACGTTCATTTGATTGAAGATATTTTAATAAGTGATCTGACAAAATTGTTGTATATAGCTGAATGAGTAGGATGCTATGTATGACATCCGTATGAGAGTCCAGATCTAACGAGGTTGTTTAAGTATATGACACCAGTTCTGTTGTTTCCAAGCATGTAAAGGTTTAAAATTTGTCATCGGAAATGGTATGATTGTCCCTAAGTTACTCATCACCTAAGTCTACGATGTCAAAATAACAGTCGCGCAAGAATGTTCTTGTTTACGTCATTCGTCTGGATTTTCCAGTATGCCTCTTGGATTTCAATGGAAAACAAAAACAAAATGCCCCTCATTCCACACCAATCATTCAGAATGGTTTCCCGTATGCCGCCACCGTACTTAGCACAAAGGCAGTGGTAGTGAAAAAACAACCGCCACACAAAGAACGCGATGACATCGCAACTCCCAAAGAGAAGTCATGGAAATCCCGCTAAACTAGGTTTCCGCCATTCAATATTTGTAAAGAGTTTCAAAACAGGAGGCTTAAGAAAATGAAGCGGAAATGTTTACTATATGTGTGTGCGTATGTAAGTGTATGTATACATATCTATGTGTGTTTGTATTATTGTATACGCATTCCTACACACACATATGCGCGCGCACACGCAGATACATATTCATAATGATAGATAGATAGATTATATATATATATATATGTGTGTGTGTGTGTGTGTGTGTGTGTGTGTGTGTGTGTGTGTGTGTATGGTTATGTACATAAGTATGTAAACACACATACAAACACACATATACATATTTATATATATATATATATATATATATATATTAACATACATTCATATGTATTCTATATATGTGTATCTGAACATAGCTGTGTATATGTATACCTATTCATATTTATACACAGACACACATACATATATATACATACATACAGTCACATAAATTCATTTGAATGATGATAGATAGATAGATAGATAGATTCGTATGCATTATATACATATATGTGTGTGTATGTATGGTTATGTACATAAGTATACAGACACACACAAACATATATACATACATATATATATATATTAAAATACATTCATATGTATTTTATATGTGTGTATCTGTACATAGCTGTGTATATGTATACATATTCATATTTATACACACATACACACACATACTTATATATATATATATGTATTTTATATGTGTATCTGTACATAGCTGTGTATATGTATACATATTCATATTTATACACACATACACACACACATATATATATATATATATATATATATATATATATATATATATATATATATATATATACAGTCACATAGAATCATTTGTATTAGATAGATAGATAGATAGATAGATAGATAGATAGATAGATAGATAGATAGATAGATTTGTACATGTAGTTATTATATAGTTATATATGAACATACATCTATATGTATTATGATTATGTACATAAGTATACAAACACACACACATATATATACATATATATATATGCACATACATTCATATGTATTATAAATGCGTGTCTATCTGTTTACAGCTGTGTATATGTATTCACATCCATATTTATACATATACATACATATATATATGCATAAATACGTACAGTGACATAGATTCATTTGTAATAGATAGATAGATAGATAGATAGATAGATAGATAGATAGATAGATAGATAGATAGTTTGATTTGTCCATGTAGTTATTCTATGGTAATGGTAATATTATCTATTTTCATATAAGGAAACATTCAGCATTCATTGACCAAGCATTTAAACTTGCCGTCGGTGGAAACTTATAAATTGTTTCTCTTGAAACATTTTTTCTTGAAAATAGGTTTCTGAAATCCAGTCGAAGTTATCACTCTGTCAAGTATTGATTGGAGTTTCCTTCCTTGCTTTTTGTTTGCGGTAGAGTGAAACGACAGAATCAGGATTATTTTCGAGTTACATGTGCTAAACATTTTTGCTGTTGCTGCTGTTGAAAGTCCTCAAATGACGTGGTTTCTGTTCTCTGTTACAGTTCTTTGTGAATCTGTAAAGCCAGTCCACAAGGTTCAATGAACGATGGTCCTCTTTGATGCCTTCCCGCTTCACTCGCTTGAAGCCATTTTTGACCATTGATCTGATAAACTTCTTGTATACAGCCAACGATTTAGATATTTCTGAGTATTTGGCACCATGCACAGCATCCATATGGAAGTATATTTAAGAACATAACTCTCATTTTTAAGTTAATAGTTATCTTCAGTAAGAGATATATAGAAGGAGAAAGAGAGAGAGAGAGAGAGAGAGAGAGAGAGACGTGTCCATGTGGCATGTGGGAATTATGTTATATATATATATATATTAAAATTTAGGAAGACAGATAGTATACGCGACCCTGGTTTCGACCCCACTGTGTCATCAGGCTAACTCTATCAGCTGACTAACCAACGATTTATTTTTTTAAAAAAAAGCACAAACAACGCTACATTATTATTTTTTAAAAATAAATGAACAAACAAATGCACGACAGCCAAATGCATAACGTTGAATGTAATAGAAAGGAGACGGGGGGTAAAGAGAAGGAAGGAAAAGGAAAAAAGAAGAAGGTGAAGAGAATAAGAGAAAAGAAGAAAGCAAGTGTATCGTAAATATATAAAAAAAAGTATATATATATATATATATATATATATATATATATATATATATATATATATATATAAAATCCTTGTCGAAAATTACAATTATACTTAAACATGAAAACAATAAACAAAAACTAAAAATTATTGAAGCTATATACATAAAACAGTTGAAACCTAACCTAAACAAAATAAACTTTGAAATCTCCACAGATATCCTTAAATATCTATAATTGGTAACAGAAGCCATTGGTTTATACCGACGACTTCCCATACTTAATACTTCTCAAATTCACTCTCGCGTGGTCATGTGTGACGTCATGAGCTACGGTGCGATTTTCGCTTCCAGCGTTTTATATGCACGTGTTTATCGTTACTTGGAAATCATCCATGTAAACAGAAACAGATTATCATTACATTCTTGTCCGTGTATTGCTTAATATATTGTACAGTAATTGCCATCTTTGATAATGGCTTATGTAAGCCGAAAGCTTAGATTGGATTAAAAAATATGGATCAGTATTGCGATTTTCTTTCTTCGTTTAATGATAATGTCATTAAGCTTATCAGGCGTTATGAAAAGAATTTACATAAAATAGACAACACTTGTCTATATATTTTTTTTTGAATATATATATATATATATATATATATATATATATATATATATATATATATTCTGTTTATCCGTTATTTTTATAGATACAATTTATTTAAGTAATTGTTCTGTTTTTAATTAAATAGTATTAATTACATTTACCGGCCTGAATGTTCGAGAAATTTCTTAGAAAATATTCGTTCTCTGACAGGAATCGAACCTGTATTCCTATACGAAAAGCGTCATTTTATCTAACGTGTTAAACTATTTAGCTACAGAGAAACGTCTGGTTAGCAAAATGCAAATTACTGTTTTTAAACACAATCTTCGACAATTTTTCTCGATCGATCATATCTGCTCACAAAATTGTATCTATAAAAATAACGTATTAACAAAAATGCATTAAATAATTGTCGGACTTAATACATTTTATTATATATATATATATATATATATATATATATATATATATATATATATATATATATATATATATATATATGCGTGTGTGTAAATTATTTTCAGATAGTGAGTATCTGTAAAGGAACAAAATGAATTGTCAAGATGAAAAACTATTCTTAGCCAACTCGTAAGGAATTATTTTTGTTGCCCGTGTTTATATACAAAATCAAGGATATCATTGGTTCATCAAGGCTTCTAAATTCATGAACGTTCTCAAATTTAAAAGCCTTGATAAACTAATGATATCCTTGCTCTTGTATACAAACACGTGCAACAAAATAAATTTTTACTTTTGCCTTGATAAATCCCACTAGAAGATGAAACTCGTCGGCTAAGAATAGTTTTTCCTCTTGTCTTTTTATTCAGATATATTTATATATTACAAACAGGCATAGATATCTATATGTGTTTATATCATATGTTATAGATAAAACTCAGATGCAAGCAAGCATAATCCAAATACACATGTAAGGGCATATGTGCGAAATTGCACTTCATTTATATGCATATAAGTGTGAACGTGTGCATCCTTGCCCATATAAGCATCTTATCTTTCTTTGTACACCTTATTTTTTCTTCCACCTTTATCGCCCCGATGATATGTGTGCTGGTATTTGTTTATTGTTCGAATTCATTTGTGTTTGTCTCAGGGAAAGAGTTTTTTTTTTCTACTTATTATTTAGAGAGAAACATTTTCATCATGGGTCATTTGCCTTCATTTTTTTTGTCTCTGTTTTCTTTAACTTCTCTCTAGACGACTTTGACTTCTTTCTTTCTTTCTTTCTTTCTTTCTTGTACCTTTTTCTTTCTTTCTTTTTGTCACCTTTCTTTCTTTCTTTCTTTTTGTCACCTTTCTTTCTGGTACCGTTTTTTCTTGTTTTAAACCTTGACATTTACCTTTTCTTCATTTATTTATACTTTTTTTATCTATTTATTTCTATTACGTTTCTTTCTACAACCTTACCTTTTCTTTCTTTCTTTTTTTCTTTCTTTCTGTCTTTTTTTTTTCTTTCTTTCTTTCTTTCTTTCTTTCTTTCTTTCTTTCTGATACCTTCTTTTTGTCATTATCTAATTATTTATTTCTATCACTTTTTTCTTTCCTTTTAGGCTTTCTTTCGTATTCACACCTATTATCCTTCACTCTTTTCTTGATATACTCCACTAATCTTATTACTTCTTATTATCGCTCTTTTCATCAATCCTCTCTCTCTCTCTCTCTCTCTCTCTCTCTCTCTCTCTCTCTATCTATCTATCTATCTATCTATCTATCTCTTACTAATCCCCGCAACTTCCATTTTCTTTCAATCGACATTTTCCCTTTTTTCTTCTCGCCAAATTTCCAAATCAAGCAAATACAACCGTAGGCAAAAGCCAGGACGTTCTTATTAAATGCCCCTATACACTCTAGAATACTATGTCCGTGTCAATGCTACAACAACGTTGCCACATTTTATATGAATAAATAAGAAAATTCCAGGAGACATGGAATGCACATAACAGATTTGAAACTGACCCCTAAAGTATTTATATTGTTTGAAATTTAATGAACATAATTATTGGTAACCGCTAAGGATCTTTTATTATATAATTGTATTTTCATGAATATCAAATTCATTCTTTTACAAAGCTGCAGACAGTGAAAGTTCATAAGTCAAGTCTTGCCAATAAAAACATAGATAACCACTTGAGAATTCTTTGTATGAAGTCAATGTAAATAATGATGGTAATAATAAAAAAAATGAAAAGAGACCGGTTTCTGTTCGGACGTTTTTATCTTTCGTGTTTATTTTTAATATTTACAAAGCCTCTTGTTGATCCATGTAATTAAATCCTTGATGTAATCGCGAAATGAAAGTTGCCTTGAACGGCCACTCGTCTACATCATTTCGCTAGAATCTAGCTTACATATTTATAAGTCTAACATTCGTCCATGCTTTGAATATTGCTGCAACATATGGTCTGGTAATCATGCTATATATAGTGATTCGTGATAAAATCAAAAGAAGAATCTGCAATGTTATTGATCCTGACCTGGAATCTCGGCTTCAATCATTTTCCCATCGCCGTAATTTAACTTCTCTGTACCTTTTCTATAAATACTTTCATAGTGTAGGCGAGTTATAATTCTAAGTAAATAATTATAAACACCCTTATATTTATATATACAAAAATACTCAGAAAAATGAGAAACAGCAAACAAAAGAAGTATTATTTATTATCTGGTTGTTATGTAATATTGGAGACACTAGAGACAGTAATACTAAGTAAAATTGGGATTTGGGGGTCAAATATAGATCAAATATGGATCGGAATCCGACAGAATGATAAAATAAAAAATAAGCAAAGTGTATGCAGTCTTTCTCGTGTGTGTGTGTGTGTGTGTGTGTGTGTGTGTGTGTGTGTGTGTGTGTGTGTGTGTGTGTGTGTGTGCTAAAAGATGTTCCTATATGAGTCTGAAAAGGAAAAGGAGACGAAATATTCGTTGACGCACGTGTTAACGATCTGTCGTGTGAACCGCTTGTCAGATAGTGAAAATGTTACGCGTTCGTGTGTAGAGGAGAAAAGTGGAGTAGATTCTCACTAGTTTAGAATGAGTGAATTAATGATAATTATAATTCTGTTGTCTCCATACAATAATAAAGAAAAATTGTAGTGTCAAAAAATGACACTACAATTTTTCTTTATTATTGTATGGAGAAAAACACCGTGACAAAATAATTATTTTTTATTTATGTATTTCTTTATGAATACGATAATTGCAATTGTTCAGATAAACTTTCCTCTATAGTACCTAGACTTTATGAATTTAAGTGCAGTACTAGATTCGCAGATAAATTTCATCATTTTACAGTTGAAATGGCTAAATATGACCGTAAGTTCTATGCTAATAGTTTCTTCTATCGCACTTCTTCTTGCTTTCCAACCAACTTTGATCTTCAAAACTTTTAATGCTACGTCAATCTTTATCTTTAGTCTTTTTAATTCTTATTTTTGTTGTGCTTTATCCATAACAATGTTTTCTTTTTCTCGTATTCAGTAACCCCTTACGTCTTAGTGGCTTTATTGCCTTGCTTAGGGGCGAAATCAAGCCATAGTTTAGTTTAGTGCCGCACAGTGGATGAAAGAAGAATGCGTGTAAAGCAATTTGATTGTGTTAAGCTAGTTTTCCAAATTGAGAAATGCTACCAGCCTAGAAAAGCAGTATTCAAAATCCTGACATTTACCGAAGCTCGAACACCGTCCACTGATGCTGGTGGAAATAATGGAAATACTTCAGCCGCTAAATAGACGATGTCGTTTGTATTTCCAAATTGGTCCATCTTTTCTACCCTGTTTTGATACTCCGTCCAAAAATGCTTACGTTTATTTTTTTGCCACCAACGTCCAACATTGATGTTCCTACCAAAATAACAATCAGCATTTCGACTGCTGATCTTCAAGGCTAGTGAATCCTTAACAATTTAAAAAAAAAAAAAAAAAAAACACCCATAATAGAATCTGTCTATAATTATTTGTTCAGATTTTTTAAAATTTATCTATGGCAAATCCTGTCTTTATATTTAATGCTATGTCCTTTCATGATGTACAGATATATATGTGAACTGCTATAGATTCTAGGTTTCCCGCTGCCTTCCCTACAGTCTACGAATTCAGAATAGTTTTAGAAAGAGCCTAGTTTCTTTTAATACCTGGTGGTGGGGAGAGCAGAAATAGATTAATGTCTTTTCCAAAGGCATTAGTGAGAAAGTGAACACATCAGACTTGGCCATAATTCGAACTCGGCTCGTAGATTCCACTTTACAAACTGACAACCGTTACGATATTTACGCACATAGAGAAATTAATAGTGTCCCTGTAATAGTGTCTTGTGTATTTTCAGCCATATTTGCTATAAGACGAAAACATAAATGCATAATACGTTGCAGAATTATTGGGTTTGTGCATAATTATTATGCGTTTTTGTAGACGAGTTATTTGTTAATAGATTTGCTGTTTTGTAATAAAATTTTAACTTTTTCTAATAAAAATATTATTTTATTTTCAGTTTATAAAAATGCGTGTCGATAATCATACGCTCCGGAATAATCATTTAAAAATGTTATTGTTGAATTGTTATGTTTCTTTTTTCATAATAATATTGTTTAAAAACGCCTGGTAATTATGCACCAACCCGTAAATATATTGTAGAATTACTAAGTACTGATTTTAATTATAGCTGAATTTAATTATTTTTAAAAGCTATAGTGCAGAATTACTATGTAGTGATTTTAATTATAGCTGAATTTAATTATTTTTAAGAGATATTGTAAATATATTACAGAAATTTTTAAATATTGGTTTTATTTATAGCTTCATTTAAATTTTATCGTAAATTGTCAAATAATGTTTTGAACTTGAGATTGATTCCCTTGTGAATACTGAATAAAATTATTACTGTATAATCTATAATATTATTGTGTTATGGTCGATGCAAATAAAATGTTTATGTCTTTCAAGAGCAAGTAATCGTTGGGATTTATTAATTAAAACGTATACAGTTGCTAAAATTAACAAACGATGAAACGCCATCATTTCAAAGTTTTAATTATTTAAATACGAAGCCCCATTAATTTATTTTATTTAATTAAACCTCGACTTGATTCTTTAAGCCCTTAATTTGGCAATATCCATCTTTGTAAACGATCTACGTTGTTTGTGTACGTTTTTAGCGTAAACTTTAAAAAAAAACATCCTTCTTAAGGTTTTCTTCATATAAAGTCCGGTCTTATTGAATACTAGGAAAACCAAACTATGAAATATATCGAATACGTAACCGTACCAGTGTTAGAAATCAATTTTAGATGCTGAATATTTCCCAGGTGATCGATTTACTATAATCTTTTATTGCAAAGTGATCGGAAAATAAGTTCCTGGGGTACTCGACAGAAATAGACCATTCTTGATATTTTGTCTCATTTTATACGCTTTTATTAAACTTAGTATAATAAATAAATTTTAAGGCAGTCATGTGCTACCAATACAAAAATATAGTACTTTAATGAAACATTTATTCTAAGTAAATTTTAGAAAACTTATCATTAAATGTAAAGTATTCTTTTATGTGAATTCAGTTTCATCATAATTCTGAAAATTTTCTTGGTGACGAGGGAACAAATTATGCCGGAAAAAATAAGACAAAAATTTGTTCTTGAAATAATAAAAACTTAAAATAACAACTTACGTTTAATTACTGAAGTAAATATTGGTTATTCTTGTATAGAAGAAACTGTAGTTACATGCAAGCAAACAGAGACATGCGAAAATAAAAATACAAATCCTACCGATGAATCAGAAAACAGTGCTTTCAAAATTCAAAAACTGACTGAACGGTTGATATGAGATTTATTTTTCCGATATTGAACAGTGTGGACTTACCCCACTTACTTTTCTACAAGAAAACGCCGCTAGGGGACACTACCTATGCTTATAAGTAGGAAGTAAAAATCTCTGTCATCCTCTTTTTCTTTTTTCACTCAGAGATGTTAAAATGTAGGTGGAACGAGGAAAACGCTTTCATGGTAATCGTTCGGATGAGCTCTTCGCCATGGTACCTAGACTTTATGAATTTAAGCATAGGAATAGACTGGCGACGAGGTCGCATCAATTTACAGTTGAGTTGGCTAGATGCAACCGTAAGTTCTATGCTGTTTCTTTTCTCGTACTTCACGCTTGTACTTACTCTCTTCTGGCTACGTGCATTCGAGTCAACTTTAATTTTAAAAACTTTAAATGCAATGTCAATCTCTATCTTCTTTCCTTCTGATTACTCTTTCTTTGTTCCACCCTCTCATTAGTACTGTTTCTTTTTCCTAATTCTTTCACACCCAGTTAGTCCTTGTGTCTCAGTGGCTTTATTGCCTTGCTTGGAGCGAACTTGCTTTAAAAACAGTGTAGATGTTTCTGTCTAATTTGAAAGAAAATAACGTGTTTTATTAAATTTCTAGCAGCCATACAGAGCTAGTCGATCAGAAAAAGCGTTCAATTAGAATGGCAAAAAAACAGCATCATGTTTAGATGTAACTGAATCTTCTTAAATTACTTTAAAGTACTTTCATTGAAAAAACATTTGAATTAATGCAGTTACTGATATAACAGAAATAGTCTGTATTTATTCAATCGAAGTTAGCTGAAGACATGAAGGGGTAAAACAGGCAACATGAAAACCCACTTTGAACTAAAATAATTTTAAATTTTTTGAAATTCAATTTGTCGGCGTTCTACCAGGGATGTAAAAGAGGATATATTTATAAAGCAATTGTTAATTTTGATGAAAATTGGTTGAAAGTAAAAAATCGCCATTCTTCGCTATTTATGCGGATTTTCACTATATGAGTGGACTCAATTATCAAATTGAATGACTGTTAAACAATCAACTTATTGTTGGCTACAATTGAGTGAAGTTTGTATTCGATTGCTTGAAAATTGAGGGAGTTTTTAGTTTAAAATTCGTGTTGAAATCGATTTGTGTTGAAATCAATTTTGGGTTTTTCGCTGTTTTTCGTTAAACGCAGTGGCGTAGAAATAAAAAAAAAATGGGGCAACGTTGAGCTCGTCATGATGTAAATAACCTACATACCAAGTTCCAATGAAATCGGAAGAAAAAATTTGAATTTATCGATTTTTGATCGGCTTTATCTATAATTATTTTTTTTTAATTACCGATTTTTTACGCTAAAGGCCTATCTCTTACATTGTACATTGTAGATGCCAAGTTTGGTCAAAATCGGTTGGATGGATCTCAAGTGAAAATATATCACACAAACAGACAGACAGACATAGACATCCTGTTTTATATATAGAGATACAAGCACGAATTCTCAAAAAATAATTTTTGAGTTTTATTGAATTGTTTTGAGTAAGATGCGGGCCGAATTTTCCTTACGTTCACACTTGATATTGCATTAATTTTTACTGAAATAATACTCTTTAGGCATAAAAATTGGGCGAACACCCCTAAATTAAAAAGTACACACTATATATCGAATACGGGTGTGATATATATCTAAACAAAAAGATTTTTAATAAAAAAAAATCTATTCAGGAAAAATCTAATTTATTAATGAATAAATATTGATAATTTCGTTTGAATCGGGGAATTTCCTGATTTTTGGTAAATATTTTAAAACAAGGTCTAGCAATGTATTCTTTTCTTTTTTTTGCTTTCATTTCGGAAAAAAAAGTATCGAATTTAGTATTTACGTAGAAAATTATATTTACACTATATTTCTGTTTTCGTAGCGCCTTGGTGTCTTCAAATTTATTCATCATACTAAGTTTAATAGGAATATATAAAATAAAAAATATATTCTTAAACTATTGGTTAAAGAAAATGTATTTTTAAGCATAAGTAACAAATTCTTGATTATAGAACTGCTATTCTTACGTATTTCTTAAGGATTTATTTTTATTTCTACTTTATCACACGCTTTTCCGAACAAGGGATAGAATTGCAATATTTCTATTTCATTATTTTCATTCTGCTTTAAATAAAAGGTAAGCATCAGTTTTAGAAAATCCCGGGAGTTAGGTCTTAAAATTATTAATAAACTTCGAAACATCTCTAAATGTTGTATTTTAAAGAGAATTTAATATTGTATTTTAATAGAGAAATTTTTAATTTGATGTTTATATTTTTCGTATTCAACGGGGGCTCGATGAGTTGATGAGTGATAAAAACGTACCAATGTTTTAAAAATGACTTAAAAATATCTATATACAGAAATTAATTTTTCTTTTAATTCAGATTAGCTTTGGGCCATTACCTTTCAAATAGAACCGAAATTTAAGTTCAAAGATATTTAAATTATTTAAAATGCTTTTTTCGATACTTTTTTTTCTTTTTCTAAGTCTGTGGCAATTCCTATCGTAGATGATCTACGTCGTTTGTGTACATTTTTTTGTGCAAACTTAAAAGAACTCTTTTAGGACTCCTTCATATAAAGACATGTCTTATAGGATATTAAGAACGCCTAGCTATGAAATATATCGAATACATAAGTGCAACAATGCTAGAAACCGATTTTAGAGGTCGGCTACTTCCCGGGGGATTGATTTATGATTTTTTTTCAAAAATTCACCACAAGCAAGGCGATAATGTCACTAAGACGCATGAAATTTCTGGGAGTGAAAGTGAATGAAAAGAATGTAAAGGGGACTGGAAACCCAATGATTAAAAGAAAACAAGAGATAAACTATTCCTATTCAAAAAAGCGGGGAGGAGTGTGAACCGGACGATAGGAGAACCTGAAACAGAGAAGACACATAAACACCTGGGGTACTGGACAGTAATAGACTATTTGTCGATTTTACGATTTTTATGGACACGAATTAACCTGATCCGAGGTAATTTTGCGAATACAAAGTTTAATCTATTTTAAAATCCTACGCCAGCCTGCCTTTTCTAGCTATAATAGAGAATTTACTTAGTTTATTTACCTTTCCAAACGTACCTTAAAAGAATCCCTTTTATAGGTTTTATTTGGATAAAGTTGGGCCATAAAGAGTAATCGGGAACCTAGCTGTGAAATATATCGAATTGGCAACGCTCTGTATTAATCTGTTTGAAATATACCTAATATCCTCCGTTTGAAGATTTGTAACCCTTACTGAGCAACTTACCTTGCCCCTTATTTTAATTAAAGATCAATTACACCTTGTCAATTCCATTTCTGATGAAAAGTGAAAATAACGTTAACATTTTTATAATTGTTTTTTAAAGGTTTTACTCGACTGGTATTTAAATTGACTTTTTTAAAAAATTCTAGTTACATATTTGAATTTATTTACTACTAGCAGCATGGCCCGGAGTTGTCCGTACTTGATTCAAAAATCGTACGACTCATACAGTAATCGCTATCACTTGACTTAAAATATTTTTGCCCTTCCTTGACTTTAAAGGAGTGCCCTTTGCCGTGCGGATGTTGCTACATGCCTTACTTCTTGCCTATCTCACACTGCGAATTTTTTCTAAGCTCTATACTAAACATTAAATCTGTTACGAAAAAGAGAACTAAACAAAATGAACACAAAACGATCAGCTTTAAAAAGAACTTGAAAAAAACTGGAAAAACCGAATGAAAAAAGAATGTTAGCAACAAATACTTTTTCACACCCAACCCAGTTCTGCGGAATCAAAATCAACGTTGAGTTTAAGCAAGCCAATTGGAGTAAAGTGCCATGCAGATTTAAATTTTTCCCACGTGTGACGAATGCAGTTATCGAATTTTTTTGCATGCTAGTTAAAATTCGTGTCAGTCAGCTGTTGGCTCTCACGCTGGCCAGTAGAATCTTCCTGCCTATTCGTGGCAGCCAGCTATAAGCTCTCACTCTGGCCAGTAGAAAATGGCCGCAAACTACATGAAAACTGCCGTAGAAGCATGAAAAAATCGATTATTTCCACTATCGATGGGAGTTGGGAAATGCAAAGTCAGTCTTGGCCTTCCCGCTAACTTGGAGCATGTGCATGTAAATTTTGGTGCAAATCCGTCGAAAATTGTGGCCGTGCATTCGTTACCCCCCCCCCACATACACACACATCCTGCCTTTTATAGATAGAGATTTAATTTAATTTATAACTGATTCACTTAAAAATATGGTCGATTTATAATTAAATGTATTCGAAATCATCTTACTAGTGAGTGCCATATTGCATTTTTCCTGTTCCAGGATGAAGATTGACATTATATTGATAACGTATTCTGAAACAATATGTTCCTCTACCAGGTGTGACATTTATCTTTGCACCAAAGGACACAAATGAAGATGCACTGTTGTAGGTGCGAAATTTTTTCATAAATTTAACTAAAGTATAATATTAAAAAAATATTTTACAAGTACATGCATGTTGCCGACTAACTGAAATGTTATTAGCAATTCCTGCAAACTTTATGAGAACATTTAGCTCTATAGTATAAAATAGATGTATTTTCATTGAATATATATCGAAAATTGATATTTTGAAGTGTAAGCTGTCGTTGAAAAAATATATTTGGATAAGTAAATCTATCTTTCAGGCGCATCCGCGTCCCCACCTGGTGTTTAATCACTCCCTGTCAAAAGTATTTTCACGTGAGTAATTAAAATTGCAAAGAAGCATACATAAGTAATTTATTTCTGACTTCAAACTTGACGGCGAGTAAACAATACTTACGTTCATAATTTAATCTAAAAATCAGTGTTATATAAACTACTCAGGTGTTTGTTCCACATTGCAACAGTCCTGAGAAAGAAGCTGTCTGAGTGGAACTTACTCTTGACTAATGGAATATGAAGGTGACGAGGATGAGTTGACTTCGTGCATATGGCATGGTGGATCCTAGCCGAGAAACTATGGACTGGCGGAACCACACAATGCATTTCGCCTGAACATCTGCCATGAAAATATCAGTTGAGCAGAGAGATGCTAGCAACGTTCCGCCTGTGGAAAAGTGGAGTGCAGTTTTCGTGTTATAGATCAACTATAGTTGCCCATCGTCCAGTTACACTCCTCCACGGTCTTTTGGACAGGAGCAGGGGTCTGTCCCTTGTTTCTTGTTCAGGGTTGGGTTTCTGCTCCCTTCTAAAATCTACTTCAACTCTATACTCATAACGTCTCCGCCTTAACACTGTAATTTTATTCAGTAGTTAAATCTTGACCTCTTCAAATCTGGAATTGGCTAACTTTCCTGTTATCTTGCCACTTCTTACACTAATAAAACAATAACCCTCTTCCTTGAGTGGTCCTTGAGCCTTGCATTGGGTGAACAATGGTAAAAAAAAAGAAAAGTTTGATCTGAGAGTTAAGGCCTTAACTGTGGGATAACCATTAAGAATCAAGCGCACTAAAATAGTAAAGTTTAGTAAGGCCAGTTTGGTAACAACTATTCGACAACAAGACGCCATTTTGCATTTCTTCGTTGTTCAATGTTTTGCATTTCTTCATTGTATTCTTAGAATCCTTCTGTGGAACCAGAACTCTGTTGTTCCAAATCTCCGCGTCATCTATGAGGAAACTGTCGAACATTCACTGCCATATAGGAGATTGGATATCACACTTTTGTATAATGACTGAACTTTCCATTCGAATATTTTGTTGCACTATGACAATATTTGGATGCGCACATAGCCTAGTGGCTATCAGCGCAGAAAATGTGATTGACGTGTCGAGTTCAAATTCTGTACAAGGCCGCTGTGTTCACTTTACCATAAATACAATTGTGAATGGTATAAATACATTTCTTCGTCTCCCACCAGCTAGGAGTTAATAACAGGGTAAACTGGGTTCTCTAGCATTGGTTGGCAACCGGTCTAGGAGAAGTACAACTCTAAATTCAAAATTGGGCTTAGGGCTAGCAACTCCACGTCGTAAAACCTACTTTCTACAGAAACCGAAATAGAAATTTATCTACATCGTCGGTTATATTCAGTGGGTCTTGGGTATGACCTAAAACTACATCCGACAATGAAATCTCGACTAAAGGACAGAATTAGGGTACCTCAAACCATTGTTACCTACGGGTGATCCCTGGCTACGATCTAGTACATGTTTGCTCCCTCCTACCAGGCTTACGGTATTTTTTTATTTATTTATTTATTTTTTACATGTGTGTGTGAGGAAAAGGAGATAACTTTTTTTTCTTTTTCTTCGGCTGATGATTAACATGAATGAAAATGGGATAAGTGTAAGCAGAATGTCAGGCTTGAGCGCGTTTCTCTCTCTCTCTTTCTCTCTCTCTCTCTCTCTCTCTCTTTCTCTCTCTCTCTCTCTCTCACTCTCTCTCTCTCTGTTTATGTGTGTGTGTGTGTATCTCATTGAGGGGAATCAAATTGGTACTTACCACTTCAAGCCAAGCAGGCCGCCATTATTCCTGATCAGTTAGAAATTGTGGCTGCGTGTGCTTTCTTTTCTTTTTAAGGAAGAACGCTCATTGCTGGTGAACCGGAAGTAATCCTGGATTGGACAATAAATTGCCAAGAAGAGTCACATGGTGTGGAGTTTGGAAGATGGAAAAAAGTGTATCTGACGGAAGGTAAACAAGTCGATACCCGATCAGTATCGACTGGGTCACCGTAGAGAGGAGGTATGATGTTGAAAGACCCGAAACCCCTAATGAACCTCGGCTAGAAACATCACTGATGATGTGTACTAAAGCAGCCAATAGATGTATTTTACGAAATGGAAGTTCTTTATAATGACTGGGACGGTCGAAAAAGACATGAACTTTGGAAGGTTTATCCCTAATTTTAATTCGCACATACAATAACATTTAAAAAATGAAAAGATAACAAATTAAAAAACTGAGTCATCCCTTCCTTACATTATTTTTATTATTTTTATTTTCTCCTTCTTGAAGAATCTTTGCCATTCACCTCCCTTTTCACACAAAATATTCGTTTTATCTTTCTTGTTTTGTTTCATCTCTTTCTCTCTCTTTTTTCTCTTTATTTTTCTCTCTCTCTCATTCTCTTTTTCATAGACACCCACATCTGTACATATAGTGTATACTATCTATCCATCTTTCTCCACACTTGCAAGCAGTATTAATTAATGCTAACACGCAGATCTGAGGCAATATAACCAACATTAAAATAACTATGGCATAGACAAACTCACAGTTTGACAAAAGTTTCACCAATACTCAGAGAGAGAGGGAATATCTTAAGACGGTGAAGTTTTATGGAAAGAAATATTGATGGAGAAACAATAGACGTGTCAAATGTTATCGTCTGCTTGTTATGGTACGCAGATTTCCGATATTCTGACTGGGCAAAAAAAAAATCCGCTAAATTATCCAAAATGGATTTCCGTGTGCAACTACCGCCCTCTGCCGGTGATTGCAATTACTTTTTCTTTTCTTTTCTTTTTTTATACGTTCACTGACCAGAAAGAAAGTAAAGTGGTTCTTTGAACAAAGACTCTATATTGGCACATTAAAAAAAAAAAAAACTGAAAAGAAACGATGACGTCACTGGGACGAACTTGAAACCTCTTCCTCGTGAAAAGACACTAATCGAAATTTGGTTCTTGTAAAAATTAACAAAATTCGTAATATTATTCAGTACAACAAAATTATAAATATATTCCATGAAAATCTTCTAAGCGCCAAAGACATAGTGTTATACCGGAACATTACCTATTCTATTATAATAGACTCTCCCACACATAATAAGTAGTAGTAGTAGTAGCGGTCGCCAGTTGGGCTCAGTGGAGTTGAGTGAGTCAGTCGATGTCGGACATTGAAGTATCCACCACCCCAACCAGATTGCTGCGTCATTAACTATTATATCGTAAAATATAGCGAGTTGGAAACTAAAAAAGTTGTTATTCAATAAGACAATTAGATGAATTGCAGAAGTTGTTTCTTAAATTTTGAAAAATGCTTAAGCTAACATAAATGACACACATTTTTCCTCCATCCTTTTCTTGTTCTTTCGTATCTACAAATTTTTGTATCCAAAACGACAACAAAGCAGTTTCTAAAGAATTAATGTAATTATTTTTAATCCGACGTTTTTATTACTTCAAAGATTATTTTAGTGGATACTTCGTATTCGAAATAGACGCCTCATTTTTATTTATTAAAACGTGTGTATTACGTCTATCGGTCTGTGCACTCGAGAGAACCTATTAAAGAAAAATGCATTCCCCGGCATTTCTTTATAAATTGCTTTATTTATGCACACTGTAAAGCACACTGGATCAAGCGGTGGGAGACGCAGGTTCGATACCTACCGGAGAATGCATTTTTCTTTACTAGGATTTTTCAAATGCACAAACCGATCAGACGTAATACAAACTGTTTAATAGATAAAGTGAGGCATCTCTTTCTACTTTTCAGTCATGTAATCTGATTTTTTTTTTTTTTTTTTTTTTTTGTTTTTTGTTTTTTTGTTTTGTTTTTTTTTTAAAATAGATATATTAGCCTAATCAGCAATAATAGTAGACGATTTTCTCTGGTTTTCATCAACCTATTCCTGCTAAAATGAGTAAACCTCAATGCCAGCCGGCATAATTGTCTTGGTCGCATCTGTAGAGGTCTAATGTTTACATTTTTCTTGTGATATTGGATACTCTACGCATATTTTAATCTCCTCTTGAAAAGATCATCAATTATGCTTTTAAAATACACTTGCAATATAGAATGAATAAACTCTTTTTTTTTTTCTAAAGATGTACTGATTTTTGGAAGGCAATGTATTCATATTCCTGACAACGGATTTTCAGTCATGTAAATTTGGGTCATAAACAGTAGTGGATAATATTTATTTTGACTGCCCTATTTTCTACTAGAAATAACAAACTTTTACTGCGATTGGCATAGGAAAACGTTCTATAAAATGTGGTAGAGGTGTAATCATTTATGGGGATAATAAACATATTTATCTCTCTTTCTTTCTTTCTTTCTTTCTTTCTCTCTCTGCCCCTCTCCTCCTTCTCTCTCACTCACTCTCAACTCATACACTCGAACGAGGGCCAATAACCCCAGAAATCTCCACTGCCTCAGGAGTAAAAAATTTATCAGCAAGAGAAGAATATTTAACTTACTGTTTAACCCATAGCTTGTAGGGAGAAGAGGTGTGTTTATACCTTTCCCAAGAGTAATTGCTCATAAGTGACGATAACGAACAGAACTAGAATATGAACTTGGCTCTCCCATTAACAATGCCAAGCCATTATCGATTATACCAGCTGCACAAGTTTACAGCATTGTTATTCCCAAGCGCTCATTCATCTGACCAGGCTCGACGTTGCTTAACTTCAGTGATCGTACGGAAACCGGTATTTAAACGTGATGTGGGCGTAAGCCCTTGAAACAGTTTCATGATTGTTCTAGTGCTCGGTAAATATAAACATGCTGTTCCAGACAATAATTGAATGTGGAAAGCATCTGGCTGAGAGGGTGTGTCTTTATTGTATATTTTTATCATATATCTTTACTGGAGGCCTTCTAACATAATGCTGACACACAACCAATTTCTGCAGAGCGGTTTCATCAGCAAACATAACGTTTACCCATATTTTCTCTGCCTAATGTCCATGTTTTTGGCGAATACATGGCGCTTCTTTTTTACTTTTCACATTCATTGTTTTCGGGCAGGTTTGCAGGATCTGGGTTAAAATTTATTGACCAGTCTGCAAAAAACATTCCTACGATTCACATCTGTACGCCTAAGTAGAAGAACAGCTCGATTTTCTTTTCTATTTTTTTTTTTTTTTTTTTTCATGAAATTGTCAGAGATCATGAAAAGATATATTTGTTGACTAGATAATCTTTAAGGGTTGTTTTTCTAGGATTTGCTCTTTTCTTTCGGTCAAATAATAGCCATCAGCTTCGCAAAAGCATTATGGGCTTAGATTTCATGCTCTGTGTAACCCTCTCCTTGTAATGCTACTATTTCGGTTTTTTTGAATGTCAGAAACTGACGGGTTACTTTTTATTTATTTGCTATTTTTTTTAAGTATAAAAACATATTGAAGATTATTATTTAGAATCAATTCACACATCAGGCCAAATTTCAAATTAGAACCAAATTTCAAATTAGTCCAAATTTCAAATTAGACCAAATTTCCTTCTGTTCGTTTCTTCAAATCGTAGACGATTTTCAACTTTGGATGCTGTGATATTGCAGTTTGTTTCCATTAACTGAAATTGTATGGTTCAATATGCTACAATAATAGAGAAATGTTAATTTTTACCAAGTAGTTTTAAACCTTTTTTTTTTTTTGGCCCTCGACGTTGTAGGTGCTATGGTAACCGCAGTTGGTCGTTCCCGCCAATAATAAAATTATACCATTTTTATTTCTATTTATTTCTTTTTATTTTATCTTTATTTAATCATTTTTATTCA
Source organism: Acanthosepion pharaonis (assembly GCA_903632075.3). NCBI lineage: Eukaryota > Metazoa > Mollusca > Cephalopoda > Sepiida > Sepiidae > Acanthosepion > Acanthosepion pharaonis. The sequence goes on from CAHIKZ030000058.1 coordinate 5,752,188, forward strand.
TTACTTTGTTACAGATAGCAGCTGAGCGGCAGTCTGGCAAAAGTGTGTCTAGCATTAAAGAGTATACAAAACAAAAATATATTTCTTCATGTGGAAAAACTGTACCCATTGCCATTCATTAGCCCTGCCAGTAGCGGCATTTCGATGTAGTGTAATGGTAATTTCGACTGATTAGGGAGATAGATCCTCACTGGGTGCTCCACACGTTCGGCTTTGTGACAAATATAAGCTACCCTTAGAAAATCATCTTTGGGCGCTGCAATATAGTTTAATGTTTAGCAAGCTTGCCTCTCTAGAACAATTCCGTCTAATTCGGGAGTTTGATACTCATTGGGTGCTCCAAACTTTCAGTATCGTGCCATATGTAAGCTACGCTAAGAAAATCACCATTACCCTGGCAGTAGATGGGTCATAGGTCGGTGTCAATGGTTTAAGCCGTGGCAAAAGCGATGGACTTGATAAACCATGCTTTAAAATAAATGATACGCCACTCTATCGATACAGATTCTTATAAAAATACAGGCTCTTTATTTACACTATTTAAATTACGACTGTTTTGTGACAATGACCTAGTGGGTAAAGGCGTTTGTTTGTGAATTTGTTGACATAGTGTTTGTGAGTTCAATCCATGTTCGGGCAGTGTGTATTCAGTGAAAACGGACGAGCAATAACTGAGCAGTATGAAACAAAAATAAGAACTAGACGATAGCCCTAGACATGGACAGTGGAACGAGAACAGTTTACCCCGTAGATTAAATAAAGGGTTTAATTCAAAATTCGCTAGCGATTACCCAGATTGATACACGCCTGAGGAAGGCCGGAGGGTAAACGACCGAAACGTTGTGATAAAACTACAAGGATGAGGACACTATTCCGAATATAAATAGTATATAGATTGATATATATATATATAAATAGTATATATATTGATATATATAAATAGTATATATATTGATAACTCCTCAGAAATTCAATAAAAAAAAATTCAAGCTCTTGTCCATCGTTGACAAAATATACAACCAATGGTAGGGAATAGTGATTTTCGAAGCAAGGCTTAGATGTGGCACAAGGCCGATAGTAGGTGGCACCAAGTGAGGATCGAAGTAACTACTCAGTCGTAATTGATCTAGAAAGACAAGTTTTCTAACCATTACACCACGTTGAGATGCCCAACCAATGGTTCGTAATATGTGGAATAGTAGTGTTTTGTAGTGAAACGCATTCTCTGTCCAAAGGTGTCTCCTGGATCTCTTGTTGCTCCTGTGGAAATAAATAGTAGATACTCCTTTCGAAGTGTCTCTTATACGTACCTACGTACGTATATCGAATTTGGCTGGCATAGTGAAGTGGTCAAACATTCTTCTGTCGGGATTTTATGCCAGATTTTGTAAATCACTTTAAATATATCAAGTTAATTTCGTTTACTTGTTTGTAGTCACCAAGGAATATATCAACAAAAAGAACGAGATGCACTTATAACCAAAACGTCCATAGACCGGGACACCTGCACGTATCCATTTAATTCTTTCTAAATTGGTTCTGCATTGGTCGATAACAAATTACCTTCAGGTTAAGGTGAGAAGTTATTTTGAAATTCTATATTAAAAAGTCGTTCATCATAAATATGAAACGAATAATGTTTGCGGAAATTAATTCAGTTCAACAAATATCTTTTGGTACATTCTTATTCAAATTCATTTCTTTATCATTCCAATAATGGTTCGTGCTTATAAAGAACTATTTGTCATTAAACTAAAATGCAAACGATCAAATTTTAGATTCGTCCAAAAGTTTACTGATCGTTTGACACGAAAACTCGATCATTCTTTGATGTCGACGGTTACTCACGAATGGTATTTGTAGGTCAAAACATCTAAAAGAAAAGCTATGTTTCATTTTGGAAGATTTATCGTTGATTCCGTATTATCTGCTGTCTTATTTTTAAGTTTGACTTTGGCACTTTTAACTTCAGAAAGGTTAGGTTGTATTGATTTATAACATTACTATTCGCTGTTTTCAATTAATTAATTACCGTTGTTTACATGAAGAGTATGATACTAAACTTTATCAGTAAACTTTACAACCTTCAATATTTCGTCTAAACCAATTGTTAAATTATTATTATAGTAAAAAAATCCTTTTTGACCTACATTTATTTAATCACAAGCCGACTCATAACAAATGACTAGGGCAAGCGAAAGAAGGGATTTTTTTTTGTTGTATCTACTTAAAAAAAAAAAAGAGGGAGCTATTAACAAAAAAAATTTAAATGGACAAAGCTTTTTGCAGGATATGGGCTGTGCTTGTTAGAACTATCTTTTGTATTTCCTGGAGAGATGGTGTATCAGGGTTTTTGTTGTTTAGTTGTTGAGTTTCTTTTTTTATCAGCCCCAAAGCTCCAACCATAACAGCAACAATTTAAATTTTTATGTGCCACATTTTTTTTTATTTCCATATCCAGGTTTTGGTATCTGCTTACTATTTTCAAAAACCTTTGCAGAGATGTTTTTATCACTTTATTATTATGTGTGCTTGTTATGTTCCTGCTTTGTATCCTGTAGACCCGGGTCCAAACTATAGTCCTTAGGCTCTATAGGAGAATTATCATTTAATTGATAGCACTTTTCTTAGTATATGGGATGTTCGTAGAATGGAAATCTTCTCGGCAACTTGTATGTTTGTTAATGTTACCTAGGACACTGTTGGTAAAGTTGTCCATTCCTTTTCTCGCGAGGCCCAGTGCTCCGATTACTATTGGTACAGTCTCAGTCTTCATTCCCACATCCTGTTAATCTCGAGCTACACGTCCTTATATTTGGACAATTTCACGGTAATTTTTATGGAGGTATTTCTCTCAGATGGTACTGTTATGTCAATAAGCATGCACTTACTGAATTTCTTGTGTTTTATGATAATATCAAGTCTTTTAGCTTTTATTTCCCTGTCAGTTTGAATTGGCATGCCCCAGAGGATAGTTACATCGTTATTTTGGGTAATGGTATCTGGTTAGTGCTCATACCATCTATCAGTGGGTTCGATTTTGTGCTTCTTGCATATCTTCCAGTGTACATATGTCGCTACGTAGTTATGTCTGTGGAAATCTCCTAAGATAATATAGTCGACAGTTTCATCATATTTTCTGCAGATCCTGCATTTCGGTTTAATTCCATCCTTGATTATGTGACAAAGATACGATCTGATTGCGAGGCGTTGGTCCTGAGTTGCAATAATTAGGCCTCCTGTCTCAGTTTTCAGCCCGATTCTGGTCCACATCTGGTTCTTTCGTTTTTTATGTATGAAACTTCTTGTCCTGCCAGTTTTTGTTTTATTATTATTTTTATTTTATTTTATTTATTTTATTTTTTATTTTTTTTGTAACTTCAAGCCAAGTTGTTTTGCTTTCTGTTTTACTCGTTAGGCGTGGATGGTATTCGATTCGTTTTTTGTTAGTAGGATTTTAACTATATTAAGCTGTTTCTTGAAGAGTGCAGCTTCTTCGTTGATTATTATTATTATTATTATTATTATTGATGGTGTTTGTTGCTCGTCAAATGTCGCCACTCGAAACCTAAGAAATTAAATTGGTCAATTATTGACAGCATGTATCCAAACATTTTACGTTGAATACAGCGGTTCTCGTACGATGACCAAAGTTAAGCAAAGTCAATCCTGGTCAATACCTAGGGAGGTGATCGTTTGAGAATAGCAGGGGTTGTATGCCTTACCTTAAATTATACTATCAGCAGTGGAGAACCATTTCTTTCACTTTACTCTTTTTAATTGGTTAATTAATAAAATATATGGAAAATAAATATTCGTACACCATGAACTTTTTAATTAACATATGAAAAAACTTAAAATCTGTACAATATTTCTACACCATTGCATAATGCTGCAATATGCAAAAAACAATTGGAAAACTTTGTTTTAAATGAAATTATTTATAAAATTTCGAGGCGAAAAAAGTATTCGTACAAAATATGTTTTTCATATCGAAAGGCTTAAATTACCTTTATTTACATAATTTTTTGTAAAATTTTGCTAGATTCTTCCAATTATCTTATTACCGGAATAATCTAGAACATTCCGCAATTTCATTTCTTATATAAGGTTATTTCCGCACATAAATCATACACAATAATTATCATCATAGGGTAAAGGCAAGGAATTATCAAATTCGGGAAAAGAAACGATCATCAAACATTGGAAGGAAGGCAAAATCTACAGGAAAATAGTAAATATTTTGAATATACCATTTATTACTATTAGTTCCGTTAATATTGATTATAAAAAGGTGAAAACTATTGAGAACTAATCGAGATCTGGTGCACCACGCTAGATTTCTCCCAGATAGATGAGACGAATTTGGCGCAAAGTTAAAAAAAATGCAATGATTGCTCGGAGAGAAATACAGGAAGAATTAAAGGCATCAGGTTTTATTGTTACGAAGCGAACAATAAGCAATGAACTTCTGTTGCTATTGAATTGAGTAAGCGATATGCTACAAAGTATTAAATATATATTATAATTTTGTACCAATACTTATTTCGTCTCCAACAAATATATTAATGTAACAAATTTTCTGAATTTTTTTGCATATTGCAGCATTAAGCCATGGTATACAAATAATGTATGAATAATAACATTCTTTTATGAAATCTAACTTAAATAAGAAAATTATGATGTATTTTCCCTCCACTGTATATATATATATATATATATATATATATATATATATATATATATATATATATATATATATATATAGCCATGCACAGACAGACTGGTTTGCTGTATCACAGCTCATCATTGTGGCTAGACATTCGAAACCCGAGCGATTTGGCATCAGTCAGAAAGTCTACCTCCAATCTATCGTTGCACGGCAGAGTGGAAGGGAAATTCTAACGTTTTTACTATACGAAAGACGTCAGGAGAGCTCGATTTGAGTAGAGGAGCATTGCATTAGCAGCAGCAGCTACTGTTTATAAAATCACACCTTTCTCCCCGATGGCTCAATCGAATTATTTCGAGAGCATAAATAGTTCCTGCGTTTTCACGTTTGATGGAACAAGTTTCAAGGTGACATCATTTAAACGCTAAAACTGGATTCTTATGTGTATTTTGTTTAGAAGCACACTTCAGTATACGATACCCTATGGGAAAAGATTCCTTATTTAATATTGGTTATTTCTTTTTCCCTCCAGAATTTTTTATCTTTTTATTTGCACTGTGTATTATATCAAATTTCGGTGTTATCTACTAAAATTTTTCTTATATTAATACTATTTTGTTTATTTCTAATGTGTTGATTTATCTGTGCACTAATTTCCTTAAATTTTGACATATGGCACGTCAGTCTACGAGAGAGTGTGGTGTATACGTGACCAATGTATGAATCTAATGTTTTTTTGTTTTTTGTTTTTTTGTTGTTTTGTTTTTTTTTTTTTTTTTTTTTTTGTTTTGTTTTTTGTTAGAGTTGGGACACAAGAATTCATAAACAACATTATGTTTACATAGGGAGGATTTTTGAGGTGACGAATTATTTTTGATGATTAGATTAGACGTTTTGAGTTTTTTATAATAGATCTAAGGTATTTGTTAGGATCTATACCTTTTATCTCACGGCGAATTATAATTTTAATAGCCCTTTCGTATGGTTTATAATTATAATTACGATGCATCCGGTTACAATAAAACAATTTGCTGGAGTTTTTATTTTTCTTTATATCAAGTTGGTTGCTTATATTATTTTTTTTTTAAATTTATTTAAAGCTAATCTTATTTCTTCAAACAACAAAATAGTTTGAAAATTATTGCTGATAAGAGTTTGTATTATGCTTAATGAGGAAATCATTTTCGTACGATAAATCGTGTTTTTTATATTCCTTTTTAATTAAGGGGACATTAACTTTACCAGTGTTTTTCATATTCCTTTTTAATTAAGGGGACATTAATTTTACCAGTGTTTTTTATATTCCTTTTTAATTAAGGGGACATTAATTTTACCAGTGTTTTTTATATTCCTTTTTAATTAAGGGGACATTAATTTTACCAGTGTTTTTTATATTCCTTTTTAATTAAGCGGACATTAATTTTACCAGTGTTTTTTTATATATTGAAATGATAAAAATCATAATTATAAACATCCAGGAAAGAGATTCTATTTTTAATGTTCAGTCCATAAGTGAATTGTAGAACAGAGTTACTTTCAAATGTTTCTTTAAGATCTTTTAATTCATCTTTATTTTCTGTTAATATGAAAAGACCGTCAGTATATCTAGTATATATTGAGGGTTTGTTGAAATTATTAAAGACCTTGTTTTTTACATGGTTCTTGTATAAATTAGATAAAGTAGGACCCAGAGGTGAGCCCATCACTATGTCGTCACTCTGTGTGTAAATGTTAACATGTTGATTGTAAAATGGTACTTGCGCGATGCAAGACAGTAGGAGTTTACGTAAAATATTTAGTTTAATATTAGGTGTGAGCTTAGGGTGATTATATAAATTTTGTTTTACTATTCCTATGGTAACTTTAACGTGAACATTAGTAAACAGACATGAAACATCTAAGAAAACGAGGACAACATTGGTAGGTTTATTAAAATGTAATATTAGTAAGCGGATGAACCCAAAATGCGATCTGAAGGTCGAGAACACAACAATCAAGCAGACGCGGATGTTTAAATATCTGGGAAGCGTCTTGAGACAGGACGGTAAGTGCGACACTGTGATCCGTAGACGTATTGGGATGGCCAAGGATTCATTGCAAAAGCTGGGCAGAGTATTGCGAGACAGGAGGATTTCTTTGATATCAAAAAGAATACGATGTCCTTCTTTACGGCAGCGAATGTTGGACGATTTCCTCAAAGATGAATAATAGACTCAAGGCGACAGAGATATGGTTCTACAGAAGGATGCTCTCTCACAGACGCGCCGTAGCCTCTGTCTGTCTTTTTTACAAATACTTTCATGGTAATTGCTCCGAGGAGCTGCATTCGCTGGTTCCCAGACTTCATGAATTCAAGCGCCCTACGAGGCTGGCACCCCGCTCTCACCCTTTCACTGTCGAAACTATTAAATGTAGCCGTCTCTTCCACTCCAATAGCTTCATATCTCGCACCTCTCGCCTGTGGAACTCCCTTACCTATTCTAGTTTCCCTGAGAGCTATAATCTCTAGCTATTCAAATGTAATGTCAATTGATATCTCCAGTTGCCTTGCCTACCCTTCTCCTCATCGTTTTTTCTATCACTCCTATCTGGTCTTGCTCCAAATTTTCTGTAACCCCTTGCGTCCTAGTGGCTTCCCGCCTTGCTTGGGGTGAAACGCTTAAAAAAAAGTATTGCATAGACCGAGCGTGTGAGCAAACGCTTAGAGAGGTTGAAAGGAGGAAGCTTATACTAAAGAGGCAGCTGAAGTTTCTGGGACACATTATGAGGGAGGAGGACCTGAAGAGTCTGATACTCACGGGTCGAATAGAGGGAAAGAGAGACAAAGGAAAACAACGCGTGACATACCTAGCGGGCTTTAGCAAGTAGATGACATAACGTGGTCTGGGGAAAGAAGCGGAGGGAAGGAACTTGTTGAGCGCTGCAAAGAATAGAGGGAGGTGGAGAGCTATGATCGCCTACGTCCTGAAATGATATGGCACCCAAAAAAAAAGTTTAAAGTTTTAGTTAAGTTATATTCAGGAGTAGGAATTTCAGAGATTATGGGATGTAGCGGCGAGTTTAGTTTATGGATTTGAACATTTCCGTATAAATAGCTGGAATAATACTCAACCACAATTTTGTTAACTTTCATTGACCTTATTTCGGCGCTATTAGTTGTAATTAGTCCGTTTATTTGTGTCTTAAGAAAGTTTGAAGTATTTTTCATTAATTTCTTAAATTTTTCTGTGTTATTTAGGATATTTAATATAGTCAGTCATATTTGAAATAACAAAAATATTAAATTTATCACTATTCCTAATTATAATAATTTTGTTTTCTTTGAGTTCTTTATATGATTTTTTTTTTAAATTCTTTGTCTAAAAGTTGGCTCTCCTTCTGATATGGCTATTCTGATGTTTTAAGACTTCTGCTTTGAGCAAAGTTTTTAATCCAGGCTGAGTTGTGATGAGTTTGTTATCTTGCAGTTCTAAGATTTGTTTGTGCAATATTTCATTCTCTGTTTTTGTTTTTTTTTTATATATTATGATCAAAAGTGGAATAAAGATGGCAGTTTCGACGTTGAGTAATTTCGTTTGCTGTTTGGTGAGTTGGTAAGACGAGTAATGGAAACAAAAAGCAAACTAATACTTAACACCAGGAAGAGATAGTTGAGGTTTCTGGGGCATATAATGAGGATGAGTGGCTTGGAAAATTTGATATCCACAGAACAGATTGAAGGCAAGAAGGAGAGAGTAACGCAGCATATAACATACTTAGCTTGAGTAAATGGATACCAGATCAAGCTTCTAGGAGAAATAACAGAAAGACAAAGTTTATTAAGAGCTACAAGAGATAGATTTTTGAAAAAAATTTTTATAAAGATAATCATTAAACGTTATGTTTTAGTGGATACTTGTATTTGAGTAGACGCTCCGTTTATTTATCAAACAGTATATTTTTTTACTTTCGTCTACCGGCCTGAAAATTGAAAAATATTATTAGAAAAAAAAAAAAAAAAATATATATAAAAATATATATATATATATATATATATATATATATATATATATATATATCCTGATCAGAGCAATAACATATATCACACTAATCCCTTTCCAAACAAAAATTCTGGTATTTGTTTTATAATTTGGTCATTTTTAGGATATGGGTTGAGTCTAGAGATATTCATCATTTATGTAAATACATACATATATATATATATATATATATATATATATATATATATATATATATATATATATATATATATATGGGGTGTTTGCATGCATGCGTGCGTGTGTGTGTGTTTTGTGCGTGTGTATATATGTTATATTTGTTTGACATTCTTTCCACCTTCCCAAAGTGAACATGGATTTTACATGTCACAAACTGATCACGGGAAATAGTGTGTGGGAGATTTACAGTTATCGTATAGTTTTCGAATCCGATCTCCTGTGAGAATCCTAGATTTGAAAGCATTTCTTCTACTCCCAATTTCAAGCGTTGACCACTGGGCTAAAGCCAGCTGTAATGTAACGATGCAAAGTCTACCCGCCACCCATCACCATCTTTCCGCTGAACAAATCCAGCTAACGAGTGTAATTGAAAAAAGTGCTTTCCATCATTTTCCCACTTCATTAATCATGATGGGTTGAGATGGCGCCATAGTTTCTTGAAGCCGGCTCCCTCGAGATTTGAGGTGAGCCTCGATGGGGCAGTTTGATCTACGTTCAGCACTGGTTCAGTCACTCTGTCACGCTTGACAACACGTCAATGCTGCCGGCCTTTGCTAACTGATGCAAAACCCAATGATCTTTCCACTTGAGCTTAAAATCGTGCTTACCTCTGCCGAGGGGAAGATCAGATAACAAAATGAATGGTCAGGGTAAGAAACGCTAGAAATGACCAAGATGTCACGATTTTATGAAAGCAACCATCAGGTCGGGCTCATGTGTTGAGGAGATCTTCAGCATTTTGTTATTTGATATATTAAATGGCTCAGAAACATATTTCGTATTAGTTATTGTCTCAATTCTATTTTTTTCATGGACTTCATCTGAAATATTCACTTTATTCTGTAAGATGAAAATCAGAAATAAACCTGATATTATTTTTACAAAATCCCTTGGAATAAATATACGATTTTTAGCGCTTTTGATAAAACACACACACACGTAAAAATATATATATATATATATATATATATATATATATATATATATATATATATATATATATGCATATATATACATAAACATATATAAAATATATATATATATATATATATATATATATACATGTGTATATATATATACAGATGCATATATATACATAAATATATATAAATATATATATATATATATATATATATATATATGTGTATATATATATACAGATGCATATATATACATACACATATATAAACATACATATATATATATATATATATATATACACATGTATATATACATATATATATATATATACATATATATACATAGCTATATACATATATATATATATATATATATATATATACATAAATATATACATCTATATATATATATATATACATAGCTATAAATATATATATATATATATATGCATTATTTTATAAAATCCTTTGAAATAAATATATATATATATATATATATATATATATATATATATATACGTATATACATATGCATATAGATACATAAACATATATAAATATATATATATATATATATATATATCTGTATATATATATATATATATATATACATATATATATATATACATATATATAAATATATATATATATATATATATATATATATACACATGTATATATATATATATATATATATATATATATATATATACTATATATATCTATATATATATATATATATATATTCATATATATATATATATATATATATATATATATATATATATATATTACATTATTTTATAAAATCCCTTGAAATAAATATACGATTTTTAGCGCTTTTGATAAAACACACATACGCATATATATATATATATATATATGTGTGTGTGTGTGTGTGTGTGTGTGTGTGTGTGTGTGTGTGTGTGTGTGTGTGTATTTCGGCAGCAATCCTTCTTTCATGCATGTTTCATTGAATATGACAGACAAGATTCTTTGATTTATTTTTTTAATTAATCTCTCATGTGTTCTTATAATTTCTTTTCTTTTCGTAGGATAAATTACATACAAACTGTCCAATTGTTCTTTCTTTCCGATCGCTTTTGATTATACATTTAGCCATTTTCAAAGTTGAAATAGATTAATTGTTAACAAGAAATAGATTGTTGTATGTGGATATTTATGTTTTAATTTTCAAAACACGGTCAAGACATTGTGTCCATCTTCATAGTTGATATTATTGAGTGTTGTTTTTTTTGTTTTTATTAATAAGGCTTCCATTATTTTTAGCCTTTTTTTGTATTTAGACGATGCTATTATATTTGTGTTATCAACAAGTATATTACGAATAGGCTCCAGTAGGTTTTTATGAGTATTTAAATGAGACCTAATTGATCAGAAAAAAGTAGTGTGAGTCTTCTTGTCAAACATGTTCTAGTGTGGCCTATATAATTGTTTACGAATTTTGATTGATCAGGAATACAATTCCTTAATAGACATTTAAATTCGTAAATAATATTTCTTTTATTTAATTTTGTTCTAAGAGATGAATTATTATTTTTAACTATAAGGTTAGCGGTTTTATTTATTTTTTTGTAATAAATAATTAGTCTAATAATTTTGTCTACTGGTTTTTTGCATTTTTTATAATGTTCTTAATTCTAGTTCCATCTTGTTTGTAATTTTCGTTTACCTGATGTTTATAAAAAATAATGTTATTGCTTATGTTTCTATTGGATACCTTAGACAGAAAAAGCCTAATATGGAAATTCGTTATTGATAAACGTTTGTTTTATGTTATTTAATTCTTTAAAGAAAAGTGTGCGAGATGATGAATTCTCGTGTGCTCTCTTGAGGAAATTTTTAATAACACCTATTTTATATCTAAGAGGGCATTCACTAGAGAAATTAAGATGGCAAGAGTCTTCACTATTATTAGACTAATTATTTATTACAAAAAATTTAAAACCGCCAACCTTATAGTTAAAAATAATAATTCACTTCTTAGAACAAAATTAAAATATTTCTACTCAACAAACATTGCTGAATAAACTTAATAAATAACCTCGCAAGAGCTGCCCGATGAGAACCTTTTTTCAGACACGGTTTCGCTTAGTAAATATCTGTAAAATTATACAGATAAAAGAAATATATAAGATAATTTGCCGGGTTTGTATTTCAATATCGATTGTCATAATCACTTCACTAAAATATCAGTACATGAGAGATTTTTGCAATCTTATTTTTGCTGATATCCGCATTGATTTAATTAATGATTAATGTTTTTACAACAAAAAAAATGCCGGTCGTGCTTTTTAGCGGAAATAGAACCCGTTTTAAAAAAAAGTCACCCGGCTAGACTTTTTGGAAAATATTATATCTATTTTAAGTCTTTATTCAAAATGTACACCACTGTTTTCTTTTTATTCAAAAAGCTATCCCCTTCATCAACTATATCGAAGAGAGAGAGAAAGAGAAGTTATCATTTTTTTTAAAAAAAATATATCGACATATTTTTTTTATTTTCTTGTACACTTGTCTGCCTGGCTGTATATATGAAATCATCTATTTGACACGCTGCAACAAATATGGGCGTCCACCAGAGCCTGATTATTAGCAATATCTTCTCGCAGATCGATACACTAATATATTTGGTCGGAACAAATGTTCATAGCATTTTAAGACAATATTTAGATATTTGCACTTAGATTTATTCAATCACTTATGCATCATTTCTTTCCACTACTTTTTCGCCATCTTTGAGACAGCTTCATGGTTCCATCCTCCCAGTACATTGCATCTGGCTGATGAAGTGATGTAAAATGTTTTTATATGATTCCAAAGAATTGAAAATCTTCCCAGTAAGAGAATTTTCTTGAGATCAAGCTGAGGCGAGTACGACCGGTGTAAAAAGACATACCAGGCAATCTGGACCAATTTTCCAAGCGTATCTCGGATGTAGCACAAGGCCGAAAGTATGGAGCACCCAGTGAGGATCGAACTCACTACTCAGTCGTAACTGTTCTAGCGACACAAGCTTGCTAACCATTACACCGCCTTGAGGTGCCCAAAAGTGATTTTCCAAGCGTTGCTTAGATGTGGCACAAGGCAGAATGTAGGGGGAACCCAGAGAGGATCGAACTCACTACTCAGTCGTAATCGTTTTAGCGAGACAAGCTTGCTGACCATTACACCACCTCGAGGTGCCCCAACTCAGAGCAGTACTTATCTGAATTCAGCATCTGATTTTGCAGAAGCAGCTCGTAATAAACAATGTTCTTCAAATCCCATCAGATACACAGCGTCACTTTCTTTAGCTCATTTCCTTTTTACTCCGGAATCTTTTTTTCGTTCTACATTGGTGTAAACGATCCATTTTTCATCGACCCTGAGTGCTCTTTCAAAATGAGATAGTTTTGTATCGTTTTAGCAGAATCGTAGATAAAAATGCATCCCATTAAATTTCTTTCTGTTAAATTGTGAGACATCCAAAAACTATAGCGATTATCGCATTCAACTGGGTTTTTTATGCCTTACAACACATATATGAAGTATGTGGAATATCTCGGTAATGTACAGTGACGTGTGAACTAAATTATTTTTGTAGTGTTGCCATTTAGTCATCAGAACGACTCAGGTCTGTTAGAATGTTATGGGTCATCCAGATTAAAATTTTACTCCTACCCTAGAGAACCACATACGAACAGTATTCTTAGCTATGGCACCATCTTCATAAACGGTGTATATATTTTTACTGTTTGTACTCCTTTGTGTGTTCGATGATACAGTGTTGATAACAGACAGGAAAACGAAAATACAAGAACGAGTAAAGGAAAGCGAGATGAATGAACTAAATCATAATTGCAAGACAGAATGCCTGATTTTTAGCAAAATGGAAATAAAAAGGACACTTATACTTAACATCAGGAGGAAACAATTTAACTTTCTAAGGCACATAATTAGGAAAGAGAGCTTGGAAAATTTAATACTCACAGGACAGATTGAAGGCTAGACAAACAGAGGAGAACAACGCATAACCTACCTAGGAAGCATGAGTAGATGGATGGCTGAACAAGGTTTAGGAGATATAAAAAAGGACAACATTTATTAAGAGCTACAAAGGACAGTAAATTGTGGAGAGTCATGATAGTCAGAGGCCTGAATGGACACCGCACATAGAATAATTGTCACCTCATTGTGGCACAATGGTTAGAAAGCTCTCGTTTTGTAGAGCCTTTTGTCAGACGGAATTAAGGTAAATATTAAAAATCAGTTGACTTACTCTAGTCACCTACCATGTCGCAATTGTTAGTAAGCAGATATTTCGCTAGTTGATAATAATGCAAAATTCTGCTAACCTCACTTAAACTCACAGATGAAGTGGATACATGACCAACAGAAATGCGGTTCTACAAAAGGAAGATGAGAATATCATCAACCTTTAAGGAAAATGGAAACGAACAACAAAAAGAGACAGTTGAAATTTTTAGGGCGCAAAATGAGGAAAGAAGGCTTAGAAATATGACACTCACTGGACATATTGGAGGATAAGAGGGATAGGGGAAAGCAGCGCATAACCTACCTAACAACTTAATCCTTAATCCTTCTATATGACAGGGAATGCTGGGCAACTTCATCACAGATGAGGAGATTTGAGACAGCAGAGATGTGGTACTAAAGAAGGATGTTGAAGATACCATGGACAGAACATGTGAGTAACAAAAACTTTTTAAGGAAAATATAAACAAAAGGGACATTTTTACTCAGAAGAAACTGAAATATTTCGTTGGAAACAAAAGATTGTGCTTGTAATGTCGGTCCTCCTAGAAGGCGGTGAATGCTGGGTAATTTCCTCACAAATGAAGAGGAGATTCGAAGCAGAAGAGATGTCGTTCTACAAAGGGATCACTGGAATACCTTGGAAGGAAGCAAGGAAGAAGCTTTAGGGAAACAAAAAAGACGCATAATTGGCATTAGAAAGAGATAGTTTAAATGCTTAATGAGAAAAGAGTGCTTCGAGAATTTAGCACTCACGAGACATATTGAAAGCAAGTGGGAAAAAGGGAAACAGAATTATTAATAAATGGTTGGCAGAACCGAAACGGTGAGGGACAATAAGGAGACAAATATTTATTTAGAGCTACGAATGCTAGGAAGTTGTGGATAGCCATGATCGCCCACGTCCTTAAAGTATGCATCAACGAAAAAAAGGAAAAACTGAGTAAATAATTCGACTTTTTCAGTCTCAAGTTCAACAAATACCTTAGCAACATTGACATTGATTAATTTGACAGTGATTTTTTATATAAACTATATTAATCATAGCGGCATACAGTAAATATATCTATTTCTAGAGAATTTCCAAGTTACATTAATAGTTAATTTGCCCTGAGGTCGATAAAATGAGTTTTTTGTATATATTATATTTGTCTAGTTTAAAGCACAGATATTATATAATATATTTATTTTCAGCCGGATTGGCAAAGTACTTAAATAAATGCTTCTTGAAAATCTATCCAACTGCTATCGATTTTTTTTTCTTACAGAAGTAGAAAAGGAGCATTTGTTCTCATAAAAGACACAAATGTTCGCAAAATCTTTTCTGATTCAATATCCTTTATTAACATTGTCTCATGATCTGAGTGTCCCTACCTTGGGAGAAAGACCAATATAAATGCAATACGCCCCTTCTAAGAGTTAGTCAAATCCTGACACAAGCTTTCTCAGCGTATGCGATCTGAGGTTAATTTTATCTATTTCATAAGATTAGTTAAATCCTCAGCAAAAAAATCTGACTCATTTAAGATAGATCGAAAAAAATGTTACATAAATTCTAACGTTACACAGATTCTAACGACACATATACTTTAACATTACATAGATTTTGAAGTCCTTAAAATTGATTAATACGAAGGGTTGCAATTTAATTCCCGGTATAACCCTGTCAAATGAAAATTTGCTTCTATATTCTCTCTTGGCTGCTGTTGTACTCCCCTTGTGAATCTATGCACTCCGAGGGACATTGGTGCCATAGCTGGAAACATTCTTGTAACTCCATTTTAATGTCATCACTTGCTGTTAGGTGCCTTGGAAGCCAGTAGGTCTTTGTTCTTTCAGGGCATTTTTAAATTTTAGAAATGGCCAGAAATCACAATTCTAACAGATAAGGTGGAATACCCATATCATCAATGGATTTCTTAGGAATGGATTTTTAGGAATGGAATTAACGAATTTTTTTTTTTTAACGTAAGGTTCACCCTGTACAAGGCTCAGGGCCACTCAGGGCAGTGGTTCGCGAAAAGAAGTTGTTGAGTGGAACTTCTCACCGATTGAATACGGAGGGAATGTGGGTTGTAGTGGTATGGCAGGTCCTAGCCGTGAAGATTAGACCTGGCGGGACCAAGATATGTAGTTCGTCCGAGCACTTTCCATGGAAGTAGTGAGAGACTCATCACACGCGCCCTGTGAAAGGGAGGTTGGAGAGTGGAAAATAATTCTTCTCCAACAAGCACTCAGAGACGCTTTTGAACACTATCAAGACTGGGAAGTGAGATCTGGGTAGCTCCCGCACAACAGTACTCCATTTGGGGCCTGATCTGACTTATAAAGGTAGAAGATAGCATGAGGAGTTCGGTACTTACTGGAGCGATATAGGGAGCTGATCATTTTATCTGCATCTTTAGCGATGGATCGTATATAGGAGTTCCACTTGTGGGCGGGTGTTTGAGGTCCAATATACTCTCAAGGCACGGGGCATCCGTTCATCGAGACTGGCGGTAATTCGGGGTCTGATCGACATTGATGCAATGTTACCAGTTTGGTTTTAGAAGCATTGAAAACAACCAGCAGTTTTTCCCCACTGGAAATTTAGTGTTAGATAGGAAGCCTTCTCAGCATAATGGGCCTGAGGTTAATCTTATCTATTTCATATCTTTAACTCTAAAAATAAAATAAAAGCGGGTAAAAAATATTTAGATTTCGACATTAAATAAGCCATAGAGGTTGATAAACCGCTAAACAAAAACAACAAAGTAACCAATATTCATATAAATCTTGAAATAAATCCGCTGCTCCAGATTCATTTTACCCATTATTCGACAACGATATAACTTGAGCACACACAACTTCCGCTACTGCTCGGAAACGAATGCGGAAGTTAGAACATGTTCAGACGCGATATGATACAAATGTTTGCTTGATTCACTACACCAATGACAAACTGCAGTCATTCCGGGAATTGAATTTTAACACCTTGTTCAAATTCTGTTATGCATTATTAGACTCAACCAATAAAAAAAAAAACAACATGAAAATAAGTTTTAAAAATCCAATTTCACTGAGAACTGCCAAAAATAAACGAGCTGATTTTCAAAAACAGAATCTAAAGTTGAATCAATGATGTTTAACCTTTTCTCTCCACAGCTACGCAAGTTGTACTTGCACGGATTGGCTCCCTCATAGTGCACTGGTAAAAGGAGCATAGTTAATGTAGTGGAGCCAATGTCACGTGCTTATGTGAATACCGTGAATGGCTCATTTCATTTTTGTACTGGATTTTTCAGCCAGGAACTCGCTAATTTTAGAAACAGCTGGACTGTCTTCCAATTCATATTTAGTATTTCTAAAAGTCGTACATTTAATCTTCGATATAAGAGCACCAAAGGTCCGCACTATGTTCCTATTTGCATCTTTTTAGTACTGTCCTCTTCTTGCGCCGTTGTCCACATCTCCCCTCTCCTTAAACCGACTGTTCCAACTAAGAACAGTTGATTTTTTCATAACATTTTTTTTTTTACGGTTTGTGGGTTATTTAAAGCTGAAACATATTATGGGTGTAAGAATAATTCTTTTATAGCGAATGTATCAACAATTATTTGAGAATAAAATTGATCTTTCCAGATACAAGTCCTACTATTTAACCCATAGGGAGGAGGAAATGGATTCATATTTTTTCTCAAGGTTATTTGCGCGTAAGCAGATGTAACGAACCCGGCTGGAATTGGAATTCAGTTCTTTGATGTTTCAATCCGAGCCAGGTTCCATTACACCACTCACACATCCTCATTCTCAGAGAAAACATTCGATCGTCCTGGGTAAGACGATATACTACATCCGCGTCCTGGATAAGACGATAAACTACACCTGACAGCAAGGCCTCTGATCAGGAGGTTTTGAGGAGCGTGGAACCACCTCTTAATTGCTGGTGTTCCCAGGTCCACCCTGATCCGTGGTGGTAATACCTGTTAGGTTCTCAGCTATGGGCAAATAGTTAACTGCCAAACTGGGGCCAAACACTATGAAAGTGTAAAAATAGGTTTTAGTACCAGCAATACATTTTTGTAAAAATTATTACTAGCAATGAATTTTTGAGGAAAAAATTATCACCAGCGATATATTATTACCAGCAATACATTTTTTTAAAAATATTACCAGCAATAAAAATCTTCTCGGTATTAAACAACCCATTGTGGTTGATATGCTGTAAAACAAAACAGACCAAACCAAAACATTACAGCAACGCCAATCATCGAAAGTTGTGGCGAAAACAGTCAAGTGGTGGTCCCTGTTCCAGATCATAGAAGCTCTGGACTTTTGCTCTCTTCAAATATTAAAATTGCATATGAATTTTTAAAAATGCATCTGAAAGTGTAACTATCTAAACAAAAAGATAAACGAATGCGTATATAATATGTTGTGACTTGGCCTAACAAAAGTTCATCTTACAGCTCTTTTAAAATTATAGCCACCACGCATGATACCTCTGAAAACTTGCTGCCCTCTTCAGCGCCCCTCCTTCATGGAGCTTTATGGACCACGTTGAGAATCAGGTGCAGAAATTTAAATATCTGGGAAGTGGATGGAAAGAGCGACACTGAAATCCGAGGCGTATTGGGATAGTCAAAGAAGCACCTCAAAAGCTAAGCAGAGTATTAAGAAACAGGAAAAAAGTACTGAACTATTACGTGATATCTCTGTTCCTGTTTGACAGTGAGTGTTGGACGATCTCATAGATGAACAGGAGAATTGAAGCGGCAGAAACGTGGTTCTACAGAAGGATACTGAGGACACCGTGGACAAAATATGTGAGCAACGACGAAGTTTAGGAGAAAATGGAAACAAAAAGGAAACTAATACTGAACATCAGGAAGAGACTGTTGAGGTTTTCTGTGGCATATAATGAGGGGGCGCTTTTAAAATCTGATACTCACGGGACAAACAGAGGGCAAGAGGGACAGAGAAAAACAACGTATAACATACTTAGTGAACTTGAGTAAATAGATGGCGGAACAGGGTTTGAGAGAGAGTTTATTAAGGAATAGGGAGTTGTGGAGAACCATGATCGCCTGCATCCTGAGGGGACACGGCACATAAAGATGAACCAATTTCACAAACTATTCATTATGTGGTAATCCTTCTTTAGTACTGAACACGCCGAGTAAATTAATATACCTATTGTTGAAGAATATGGATATAAATTCGCTATATCAGAAAAAAATTCTATATAACACGTTTCGTTTTTCAAAGGGACTTCTTCAGACTAAAAAATATTTTCATTGAGGGAATCCTATATATGTAGGGGGAGGTGAGAAAATATAAACCAAAGTTGGTTATAATTTCACAACGAAATAAATGCTGATGATGCAAGAACGGTTAACTTAAAGTTTCAATTTTAAATTTCTGGCGTCCGCTGTAACTACACCCTTGTGCAAATTAATTGAAACAAAATGAATAATTCCGTTATTATTTTTCCAACGACCCAATGCACATTTTAGTAGTTCGTATCTCCATTCCACGAATTCGTTCCTTGCAGACTGGCCACAGATTCTCGATTGGATTTAAATCAGGAGAGTACCCGTGCCAGTCTCGAGTACTTTGATTTGCTCACTGGTAAGGCTTGCCAGTGTGTTCGTGAAGCGTTAAAAATTTTTCGTACGCCTCCTTCGAGTAACATCTGTCGCAGACAATGCCCGTAGGACAACTAATCGACAGTCGAGACAATAGACGCAATATTTTTCAAGGCCAAACAAATTTCATCATACACCCCGAAAATAGATTTATATTACTGCACACAACTGCAAATGACCTAATCTGATGAAAAAATAGAAATCGATTACACCATGTCACTTCAGCGGATCTAAAACTGGCCGTATGATGAAAAAAAGAAAACTAAAGCGGTTGTTTCAATTAATTTGCACAAAGGTGTAGATGTCCAATCTAACCGATTTCATTTTGCTTTTGTTTTTTTTGTTTTTTTCTTTTCACTGTTATTTTTATATATCTTAGATTGTCATAGAAGTATTGTTAAGAAAGGTGAAACGTTGTTTGAACCTGGTCGTAAATTTACAGTGGAAGACACGGAAATTAATGCACTTTCTATACATTTTCGCTTCGATAATTTCCTCTCTCATCTGATTAAAACTGTGTGCTCCACACTCTATGTCAGACTAAAGGCTATGGAATACCTATTAAGTTACATTTCAAAGTCGTTGAAATTATGTTCTATTTTGCATTATTTACAATATTTATATTCGGACTATTATCCTCATCCTCGTTGTTGTTATCACAATGTTTCAGGCTTTCCATTGATCTGGGTATCCTACATGGATTTCTGAAATGAACACTTTATTTAATCTACAGGGGTAGACTGTTCTCGCTCCACTTCTCGTGTCAAGGGATACCGTCTAGTTCTTATTTTTTATTTAGTACTGTTCAGTTATTGCTTGGCCGTTTACACACTTCTCGATCCAGGGACTGAACTCACAATCACTATATTACCAAATTCACAAACCAACGCGTTTATCCACTAGGACATTGTCCTGTATTTTACTGTAGCAAACTTAGAGATTTGCCCGCTGATTAGGTTGCAACTGCTGCTACTGCGGCAGGTCAGAAGACACAACGACCGAAACGTTGTGATAAAACAACAAAGGTGAGGGCAATAGTCCATGGGTAAAAGGTTTAAATAATGATAACGCGTCATCGAAGAAATTCAAACAGAAATTCTATCTTGCACTTTAATCTAAAAACAAAGTAGTAATTAGATGTTACTTTATAAAAAAAATGGCAAATGTAAGATTGTAATTTGAAACTGACTGGTGATTCTGTTATTTGAACGATTTTCAATCTTCTGATTATTGGGATCCTCTGATTAGAAGATTAAATTAAAATTGATTTTTCCCTTCATATTTGACGAAAGCATTTATATGGGAAATTATCAGAACTTTAACCTCATGCAAAAGCATTTGAAACTAAATTTCAAATTATATTGTATTTTTGTTATTATGGCTGTTATTTTACTATACGCGTAATTATTTTCAAACTCGATAGATATCAGACCAATTTTAAACGGTAGAATATTTCTCTTTCAAATTTATTCAAATAAAAAAAATGTCTACAAACTATACTAAGCTGTTTTCTCTTTGTGCCACTTAATTCTACTTCCATGAAACGAATCATGAAAGATGCCTTCCAAAAGTAAGCAAAGTATTGAAAAACAGGAAAAATTTTGTTAGAAACAAAGAAAAAAGAAATGAGCTATTATGCAATATCGGTCCTCCTATATAACAGCAAATACTGAACAATCTCACCAATCTTATTTTGTTCCGTTCCCACTTGTTCACCCACACACTCTTTCATAGATAACCACATACATAAACAACGATTAAGTGAAATGTTTCTTGAATTTTGTAACATTTCAGGGAAAGTAATGTTGTCAGCATTTTAAACCACTGATGGTTTTCACTATGGAAGAACATAGGTGTAAACACCTTTTGCGTTTTGAAATAGGAAACATAAGAATGGTTTATCTGAAGAAGAAGAAGAAATCTTTTGATTCTCTAATGAATAACTCAGAAATAAGTTACACGCAGCGACATGCGTTAATCACACTTTCATCGCTGATAATATTAGACCAAGATTTCAACTTCTTTAATTATAAAAAAAAAAAATTCTAAAATTAAAGCGTTTCTACCATACAGTGGAATAATGGATAGCGGCACGGATTCAGGAATCGGAGAGCCGAGTTCGAATTCCAGTCGAATCCATTACATTCATTTACCTGCTAATACCCTTGGGAAAAGGTATGAATCCTCTTCTTCTCTTTATGGGTAAATAGCAGGATAGACTGGGTTCTATAGCCATGGATGGCAACTGGTCTACCACAGAAAGAAATGGCAACCTATTGCGGGGAAAAAATCTGCCTCGTCAGTCATGTATCGAGAGATATATAATCACCTAAGCGTATATCACGCATGGCACATAACTGACTGACCATTTCTAAGCTACATGCTTATGCATTGTGAAAATAGCAGCCGTACCTACTACGAAAAATTATCTCGAATCTTTTTAGTAGTACGGCGCGCCTTGTGATGAGCCATAGACCATGCGGTCCACTCCTCCAAAAAGGTTGCCCATGCCTAAAAGTCAAGTGACAGAGCAGAGGGTTTCACCGATGAAACCAACGACCAAGTCGATTCTTCAAGTTGGAGGATATACGCTGTGGTTTGACCTGGATAGGGATGGGCTCCGCTAAGTTCAATTGCCCAAAACAATAAATGACTACTTCTCCGCCTTTCAACGGCTGATATGTAGAGGGAACTTTATTTGAGGAATATTAGAAAGTTTAATTAATCTTATTTGAAACAACTTTTATTTACAATAATCGAAAAAATGTATTTTTTTTAACCAGACAGTAGCTGTTTATTTAAGGCGTTTCCGGGTTTGACAGATTCATGACCGATTGACATTTATCTAGTGTTGTTCTCTGGGGACTTTAGGCGTTAAAAAAATTAATTAAATTAACATGAGTGCCTTTTATATATGATTTTTAAGTACTCAGTAACCTTACAAATTTTAGAGGAGATTCTCCTTAATTTAATGTTTTATTGACACGATTTACATTATTTGGACTTGTCCTCATCTTTGTTGCCATATCTATCACAACGTTTCGGCCATTGTATGCTCCGGCCTTCTTCAGGTGTTTGGCATGACAAACTGAACCCTTTGTTTCGCTAGCTGGGTTAGACTGTTCTAGTTCCACGTGCCACGAATAATGTAAATAGTGTACATAATACCTCATCTCAGAAATATAGACAGATAAGGTTTTATTGAATTTTAAATATTTTTGGCTGTAAATTTACTAGTTATCGCTTTTATTTTAAAATAATGTGATATATGTTCGGCACGTTTATACATATAAAAAATTTCCAAACTTCTTTTATAATATTGGCGTGTGATGATTTGTACTAAGCGTTACTGTTGACCATGTTTGCCGTAGTCTCTGAATATGAACTCCAGTGAAGACCGTAATACCTTCAATATCAGAGGTTAGCAGTGAAGATTCAGAGAAAGTAGCGGCTGTTAATTCTGTAAGTCTTCGATATCAGAGGTTGGCAGTGAAGATATTTTGGGAGAAAAAACAAAATGGCTGCCTTTATACACGTCGGATTGAATATTTTGAGCTTTCTGATTGGTTAACCCTTCTCTTGGTGGACTATAAAATGAGTCAGCTCATTTTGGCTAACTCACTAGTACACAAAGTACCCAAAAATTCTAACAGTTACAATTTATGAAATTTTTACTTAATAATATCACCTAACCCGTACAGATTAATACAGACATTTAAAAGATTTAAAACTTTATAAATTATTCTAATTAAAATTAAAAAAAGAAAATAGTTCTTGCAAAATTGTTATGGTCCAGGTTAGGACCAAGGAAGAACAACACGAACACAAGAGTAGAAATAACGAAGGTATATTACACGAAATAATAATAGAAGATGTGGAAGGTGTTAGTATGACTGTCAGTCTGGTTTGAAGTGAACTACTATCGGCTCGACTCGATTCAGCACCTAGCCACCCCCCCATGAGGGTTGCATGTAGCACAAGGCCGAGTTTAACGTGGGTTTCCCGAAACCGTAGGCTCGGCCAAAAAATGCCCGTAAAAGCCGTATAAACGGGATCGGGTTGGTCAACCTCCCCGAACGAGACTCTGCCCTTCAGCGGAGCCTCGTCTGGGTTCCTCTCTGCACAGAGGCAGAGAGTTCGACCGTCAAGCCGAGAAGCTCGGCTCGATTCGTCCCTCTCTCTCTTGAGAGGCGTAGTATACTTAGTGGTAGAAAGAGTTGATTCTGTAGTTATACGTAAGGACCCATGACATTAAGACTATAGTGTCCATAATATATCTTATTCATAAAAATAAAAGATTTTATAATTGAATTATGTCTTAGTTTGTTTGCATTTTATTTTACGATTCAGAGCAGATTTTCGGTAAGCGGGAGAGCGTTTGCAACAAATATTTTTGCAGTAACTTTTTTTATTTTTAACTTTCAGGAAACTACGTAACAATATTATTCAAACGCCATTTTGAAATGATTTTAAAATGAAGCGTCAATCTCCACCAGTTTAGGCTATTTCATTGTAATTCATGAGATTGTTTAATGATACTATCGATAAATGATGATCTCTCTTACTGCGATTATCGTTATTAATATAAATTTTATATTCGTAAATGTTTAGTTATAAATCACAAAATGTCTTGGAAAATTTTTTCCTAAAGCTAACTTCTCTTTTCCGACACATAATTCTCTTAATGCGTAGAAATCAGAGTCGTAATAAAATTTCAGTTTTAAAAGAGGAAAGTGATGCAAAGATTCACAGAAGGTTAGCAACTGTTTATGGAAAAGTTGCACCTGATGTCAACACAATGAGATGGATCAGTAGAGTTAGTGACAAACTGAGAAAGAAAAAAGAACTGATCTCGGTAACAGGATACGATAACAGGCTCAGAGGTAAGTTTAACAATACAGGGTGTCCTCGACTTACGTCGGAGATCCGTTCCTACGGCGCCTGATTTTCGAGTAGGTCGGAACTGACCAAAATATGCACCCACAAGTCTGCCTTACTCTTGGAAGCTATAATGAAGGACAAAAATTTCCCCCAAAACGACACAAACGAGAGGTAGCGAATGTAGCAGAATCGAATAAGGCGTACACCTGATGAAGAAACAAGGTCGTCTTCCTAATATAGCGCCGCGTGACGCCGTATTATATTATGGGAGATGACGCCGTAACCACGAAACGCCGTACGTCGGGTCCGTCGTAACCCGAGGACCTTCTGTACAGTACTTTACAGTATTTCAGTTAATGAAAGTGAGGCTACTCCAATCCTAGCTATCAAAACGGAAAAAATGTTTCTTATTTTCATCTATATACACTGCCTTGTTTGTATACGGCAAAAAGGAAACAGAATAATCGAAAAAATGAGGACAAAGCGGAATAAAGAAATATGTCTAAAGAAATAATGGATTTTTTATTATATTTTTTTTTTATGAATATAGGTTTTTCCTGCAAAGTGGGGCGCAGGTTCGAATCCTGCCAGATGATTGGTTGGTTTATTTTCTTTTGTGGCATATCAACCTCTATATACTGCTGAAATCTAAATATTTTGAACACAATCGTACGCCTTCAACTACAGATAAAATGTATTGCTGGTACCTTTGCAATAAATATGTATTATTGATATTTTTTTATATAAAATGTATTGCTGGTATTTTTACTATAAAATTTGTTATATAATTTTTATAGAGGACATGTATCTATGCTTTATAGACTACGCGGCGTTCAACAAAGTACACCACAAGGATCTGCTGAAACTAATTAGCCACCTTGATATATTCGGGAAAGATATTAGAATAATCAAGAACCTATACTGGCAGCAAACGGCATGCATGCGCATTGAGTATGAGTTCAGCGAATATACAAAAATAGAAAGGAGCGTAAGGCAAGGATGTGTCTTCTCACCGGACTTATTCAACCTATAAAGCGAGGCAATTCTGAGGGAACTGGAGATCCTACAGGGATTTATCATTAGCGGGCACAACCTTAGTAACATAAGATACGCAGATGACACAGTGCTGAGAGCAGACACGGGAAATAAATTACAAAACCTCCTACAGAATGTAGTGAAGGAGAGCAAGAAGAAGGGACTAATTATAAACTACAAGAAGGCAGAATGCATGGTCATCAGTGAAAGGATGAGCCCGAAATGCGAGTGTCCTTCAAGGGTGAAATGATAATTAGTTTTGTTCAAGATTCCCTAACATAAATTCTGGGACAAATACCGAACGCATAATAACTGCAAGCCATCAGCTCATGACATAAAGGTTGAATGAACATCGTTTCATTCATGTACGTTTTATATTTACTAGGAAATCAGCGAGTAACCTACCTAACGAGGTTGTGTAAATGGTTGACAGAACATGAACTGGTAGGCATGATAAAGGCAAAAACATTGTTGCGAGGTACAAAGGATAAGAAGTTGTGGAGAGCTATGACCGCCAACGTCCTAAAAGTACACGGCACAGAAAAGATGAAAGAAGGATTTGACTTTCTGATGGACAAGTAGAACGTGAGACCAGGGAGCCGAGTTCGGTTCTAGGGCAATGTTATTGTGTTCATTTTCGCATAAATATTCTGGAGAAAGATATGGATCCAATCCTCAAACACAGCTATAGGCTAAATAGCATAGTAGACTTGACAATCAAGCTTTGGGTGACAACCAGTCTAAGAGTCAAAAAACCTTGAATTCCAAAACTATCTTTTCCCAAAATGCATAATTCATGGCTAAAAATAAAAAAAAAAAACGAGTCTGTAGAGAGTGATCATTACCTACGTCCTGAAGAGACGCGGCATTTTTTAAAATAAAAATTGTGTTTGCTGATTCAACTTAAAGACGAATAGATTTACGATACATAGAATAGAATACATGATTTAAGCCTGCCTAGTGGTTGAGATAATTGCATGTCTCTCACCAGACAGAAGTCAGGCTTTAGAATGATAGTTTTCAAGTCCATCCTCTCATTTGGACATTTAATATGATGCAATAATTCTATTCCAACTTTTTTATATTCAGACTTGCGACGTACAGACAAAATTTAAATGCAATCTTCTTATTACTACTAGCCTTGTGCCATACAAATTAAGTTTAGTAAGTAGCGATATAATACGTTCTTTCTTTGTTTCTTTTCTTTCTTTTCTTTCTTTTCTTTCTTTTGTTTGTTCTTTTCCTTTCTTTTTTCTCACTTTTTTCCTATTTTTTCTTTTTCCTCTCCTTCATTCTTTTTTTATCCTTTTTTTCTATTATCCTCTATTCTTTCTTTCTTTCTTTCTTTCTTCTTTCTTTCTTTCTTTCATTTTTGTCTGTCTTTTCTTTCATTCCTCTCTTTCTTTTTTCCTTCCTTTCTTTCTTTCTCTATCCTCCTCTCATAATTCTTTCATTTTCTTCCTTCCTTTTTTTCTTTTCCTTGCTTCCTTTCTTTTCTTTCATCTCTTTTCTTTCTTCTTCCTTTTTTCTTTAGTTTTCGTTTTATGTTCCCACCATGTCCTTTTTTTTTTCTTTCTGTCATTTGAAAAAGATAACCGAATCTAGAAATAAAAAAAGTAATAAAAAAAAATAATAATGTTCTCTTATCGGTAATTAAACGTTTTCTGTTTTTCACGAATTTTTCTAAAATGTTTACTTTTGATTTATTTATAAAGAAAACCAACAATTACGATTAACATGAAATTTTCAAAATTGATTTTTTTTCATCAAACAGTAGCCTTATCTGAAGAGAACTGTCCACACACATATACATACACGCAATACACACACACACACACACACACACACACACACACACATATATATATATATATATATATATATGATTAAGGGAATGGCAAATAACAAATAGTGTACTGGTGCGTTTCCTTCTTAGAAAGAATCTCTTCAAACAAAATAACAGTTTTAATGATGGAATCAAGTTTGCATATGAAAGTGAAAAAATTGTGGAGAGCAGATAAACAACAATTGCAGGATACAGTTTACATCAATACGTTAACGATACAGACTCTCAACATTTAAATTGAAATTTCTACATCCGATATCTCTAAATTTTAAATTTAGTTCATCGCATTCAACATTTTAGCACTTTTATTTTTATCGTTCAGTCAGTTATGTGCCATAAAAAATGCTAATGGTGAGAATAGCCGTTTCCTTATAAGGAAACATTCCGCATCCATTGACCGAATAGCTAGCGTTGGGATTTATAAATTCTTTCTTTTAAAACGGTTTTGCAGGAAAATAATTTTCTCAAGTGCATTGTTATCGCTCTTTCTATTATTGACTGTGGGGGGGGATTACTCCTAACTTTGTTGAAAATAAGTCAACATCTTAAGTCATTGTTTTATCATCGAGTTATATATTCTATCTATTTCGGAAAAATAAGTTTCTCAAGTGCATTGTTATCGCTCTTTCTAGTATTGATGGGGGGACTTCGAAACCTTTTGTTTAAGGTAAATCAACATCTTAAATCATTATTTTCTCATCGAGTCACATGTTCTGTCTATTTTTGCTGTTGCTGTTGGAAGTCTCCAAGTGATACGCTTTTTGTTATTTGGTAAAGTTATTTGTGATTCTGTAGCGCCAATCGGTGAGATCTAATGAAGGATAGAACATCAAGCTAACGTAAAAAATATTTTAAACAGTATTTTTCGCTCAAACCGACGACTCGTGAATAACACACTGCCTTTGTTTTGGAAAAACATCAAATAAAATGCTTGATGGATAACTAAAAAAATATATCGTTAGTGCTTTGATCACTTTCTATTTAATTTAATATACGTTGTAGCGGTTCTGTTTACTACTTGACAATCAAACGATAAATGCTTTTGTTTAGCTCTCTAGATCCTCGGAGATATCAACAACTGACGACTAGACTTTGGTGAAAAAAACATAAAATTTTTTTTAACCAATCAGAATACACCATTTCTTAACCCAGTCTCTGAACCCTTTGAAAGAGCCACTCTACACGTCTTGTATAATGACATGCATCTCGCGTTCAGTGTTATTCAACGACTGCGAAATACAGCTACAAACTGCACAGGGCCTGTGCGTACTACCCTCGAAGCCCTCGACCGGGTGATAGTAAGCCTGATTGGGGCCCGGGGCATTGCTATTTAACACTCACTAGCATTCATTTATTGTACATAATTAGGTTACAATAAATTTTGTATTTTATATGAATACGACCTTATGAAAATTGAGATATATTAGAATAGAGAGGGCGTAGGATGCAAACGAAAAGGAAGCTTATACTTAACATCAGGAAGAGGCAGCTGAAATTTCTGGGACAAGTGAGAAAGGAGGACTTGGAGAATCTGGTACTCACAGGGCGGATAGAGGAAAAGAGAAACAAGAGAATGCAACGCATGACATACCTGGCGGGCTTAAGCAAGTGGCTAACGGAACAGGGTTTGGGAGAAATAGCAAAAGAACAAAACATTGAGAATTACAAGAGATAGGGGGAAGTGGAGAACCATGATCGCCTACGTCCTGAAGGGACACGGTACATAAAAGAAGAATCATAGATTCAAAAGCGAAGTGGGAACGGGCAAATGAGACCCTTGCACCTACGCTGCAACTACATACCATGCAACTACCACATCACACTAATCTTCGATTTCGTAACTAAGAGCTTTGTTCCTGCCAACGAATTTCTTCTTTATGTGCCGTGTCCCTTCAGGACATAGGCGCTCATGGCTCTTCACAATTTCCTGCACTTAATAAATTTTGTCTTTTTGTTATTTCTCCTTGTTGTGGTACGATCCACCTAATTTACATAGTGGAGTACCGACCATATAAATATGGGTTGGTACCGGAAGACGGGGAGGGAGAAGTAGGAAGAGATCCAATCGAGAGACTCTGCCCGACTGCGATTAAGTCAACCCATTCTACAGAAACAGTCTACCCAAGAATATACCAAAACTAACTGTAAATATTGTGTACCTTTTCCTTGTTTCAATACATTTTGTTTACGTACATTTTGTGTTGTATTATTATTATTCCATGCTTATCCAAGCTTCAACACTCCTAAACCTTGTTCGCCATCCAAATTAAACCCTTGCACATCCACTCTATACATCCTGTATAATGACACGCATCTCGTGTTCAGTGTTATTCAACGACTGCGAAATACAGCTACAAACTGCACAGGGCCTGTGCGTACTACCCTCGAAGCCCTCGACCGGGTGATAGCAAGCCTGACTCAGTTGTTTTCCTCTGTAACCCTCTTACCTTTAATCTGTCCAGTGAGTATCAGATTTTCTAATCATTCTTTTCTCATTATGTGCTCTAGAAATTTCAACTGTCTATTCCTAGTGTTAAGTATACGTTTCCTTTCTGTTTCTTTTTTTCTTTAAAATTTCGTCGTTGCTCACATGTTCGGTCTATGGTATCCTTGACATCCTTCTGTAGAATCACATTTCTGTCGCTTCAAGTCTTCATCTTTGAAGAGATTGTCCACCATGCACTTCCGTAAAGCAGTTCAGTACTCTTTTCTTTGTTTCTGATGCATTAACATTACGTTTGGGATCAATCGGAGACCAACTTTACCTAATGTATCAGATGCTAAATAAATACTTGTTAATATAGATTCTAAAATTTTCTTAACCTTATTATTTCCTATCTCTACACAAGCTTCAACCCTATGCATGTTCAATGCCGTTAAGTACGCTTAAATTCTTTCACTTTTGTTCTGTAGCCAATCCCCAATTTAACCTAATTCTACGTTAGGAAGGTGCGTCTACACACACAGTGGCAAAGAAGCCAGCCACGCAAATGTCAGATCAACCTCCACAAATTCAGTCAATTATGTGTCATGCGTGATACACGCTTAGGCGATCATGTATCTTTCAATACGAGTCAGATTTTTCTTGCAGTAGGTTTCCATTTCTTTCTGCGGTAGACTAGTTGACATCCAAGGGTATAGAACCCGGTCTATCCTGCTATTTGAAGAAGAGGATTCATACCTTTTCCCAAGGGTATTAGCATGTAAGTTAATGTAATAGATTCGACTGAATTCGAACTCGGCTCTCCGATTCCTCAATCGCTATCCATTACGCCACCGTAATTAGTGACCCTAAATCAATTAACAAACTGGTAACATCGGGTAGAATAAACATCAAACCACCAAACTGAAAACAAGAGTCATATTCTTAAATAAACTCGTCAGATCTAGACTTTCATATGGATGTCTTGCACAGTGTGCAACACGCTAAGAAATGCCCAAATTATTATTTGTGTGCAACCGTTTTTGTTTTTTTGTTTTGTTTTTTTTTTGTTTTGTTTTTGTTTTTTTGTGTTTTTTTTGTTTTTTTTTTTTTTTTTTTTTTTTTTTTTTTTTTTTGTTTTTTTGTTTTTGTTTTTTTTTTCAGCGAATGAAACCATTACCTCTTAAATAAGACAATCGTCAATCAGACACTATAATGCTCAGGAACCTTTTTCTGTGTAACACTCAATTTTCAACAATGGCAATCTGGTACGCCCACTAATCAGTAATTTCTGAATTAACAGATTAAATTTAAATGGATCCAGATCAACCATAGAGCCATTGTGTTCCTTTTAAACACAGTTCATGATATAAAATAATGCGGTAACAATATTGTCAATTGTATTATTATTTACACATTTTAATTTTTATTTGCATTACAAGTTGTTGTAATAATTATTATTACTCACATTATACAATATCAAATGCAATAAGAAATTAATAAGAAAAAAATTTGTTTTTTTAGAATTGAAACTGATATCACACTAAAGGCTTTATCATTCAAGTAATAGTATGGACTGACAATTTATACCAATTTTAGTATTTACCATATTATAATTTTCAAAGGTGAGGTCATTAAAAAATAAAATAAAACAGAAATCTCCTTTCTGTGCACTTAGTTTCATTTTTTTTTCTAGGTAATTTTTTTCAAAATAATAATCATATTGTTTTATCACACATACTTGTTTTTTTACATTTATTTCAAAATACGTAAAACAGTGTGTAACTATTTATTTTAGGCACCACAAAAATGTATCCTTTTTCCGCAATGAAAGTAAAAAATCCACACCCCCTGTTTTAAAATATTTGCACAAAAAATCAAGGAAATTATCCGATTCAAATATCAGGGAATTATCTGACTGAAACAAAATTTTCAGGACTTATTTATTACTGAATGAGTATTTTACTGAATACAGTATTCCATTATGAAACACTGGGGAAATATTTTTTGTGGATATGTTTCACATACCCTTTTCGATATCACGTGTATACTTTTCAATTGGAGGGGGCGTCCAATTATTTTACAGTTATATAAAAAGAAATCCCCGAAGATATTATTTCAGTAAAAAAAATATGAAGTATTGGGTGCGAACATACGGAGAAATCGTCAATTGAATAAAACTCAAAAAATATTTTTTTTAGAATTAGTGTTTGCATAATTTAATAAAAGACGTTAATTTCTTTCAGTTTCGACAGAAAAACACGAACTTAATATTTATTTGTAAAACATTGTAATTTTTCAGAGCAATTTTGAAATTCATCCTTTTTCTGTTTGTCACAAGAGCTTATTTTATTAGATAAAGATATGTTTGAATATTTTTTAAAAATTGACTATACAAACATATCAATAATAAGCATATCAATAATAAACATATCAATAACAGCATATCAATAATAACATATCAATAATAAACATATCAATAATAAGCCTATCAATAATAGCATATCAATAATAACATAAATAATAAACATATCAATAATAAACATATCAATAATAACATATCAATAATAACATATCAATAATAAACATATCAATCCCACAAATGTTCAAATTGTTTACCCTGTCATTCACACACCCCTCTTTACCTGACAAAACATTTATTATTATTATTTATTTAAAAATAAAGATTATAATAAATTTATTATAACAAAAATAATGAAAATAAAAATATTAAAAACGATTTTAATGAATTATGTGAATTCTAGTATTAAATGAATCCTTATAATACTAGTAATACTGGTATAGTACTTACTGTATTTCCTCGTTGCATTCACCATGGTTTTAAAATTCAGTTTTTTTTTTTTCTTTTTCTAATTGCCACCAAAGGATAGATTGCTCGGTCTACTACGCTATTTAATCCATAGCTGAAGGTGAGATGATGCAGACTCATGCCTTTCCCAAAAACATTAGTGCAAAAAGGAAACGCAACCCGGAATTTGATCTCGAATCGACGATTCTCCTTTACATGTTGATATCCACATTGCACAAGCTGTACTTGTACTTGTTGCAACATTCACCCAGGATTGGTTGAGCCGGATCCGTCAAACGTATTTTCCGCATCGCGAACGAAAGCCAACCAAGCGTAGCAGAGGTCGTATTCATTTGGACGTTCAAATTTATAGTAGGAGTTTTACTGAGATGTCATACACCCACAATAATAATAATAATAATAATACACCTGTGCAAGAAGAAATAATGAAGGATAAACCTGTGCAAAAATGGAAAAACACAAGCAAGTATAATTTTTAGGCAAGCTGTAAAAAATGCCTAAAATGGAAATCCCCGGTAAATGACAATGTACCCAACTTTTGGCTCTATCATCTGTCATCAATCCAGAAAAACTTGCGTAAACATTATCAATGGTAATTAATAACCGTAATGAAATTCTAGAATGGATAACTAAAGATATTACATATCTCCTACAAAAGAAAAATGATCCAAAACATAGGCCAATAACACGTCTGTTTACCACATATAAATTGATCACATCTGTCCTGACGAAATGTACTTTCTCTTTTCTTGATAAAACAACATCCTTCTGAAACAGAAGATATGTCTAAGAGGTTCATATGGTTGCAACGATCAACTACTAATAAATAGTATGACCAAGGAAAATTGTAGGGAAAAGGTAGAAATCTCAATACAGCTTGGATAGATTACCGTAAATCCTTTGATAGTGTGTCATGCTCTTGGATCCTTAAGGCTTTGGAAATGTACGAAGTCTCCTCGGTGATAGTAAATTTCATTAAATATAGCATGGAACGCTGAAAAACCACATTATACCTAAATCACACCAAAAATAAGTGCCACTTCCTGTTGTTAGAATATCAGACGAGGAATCTTTCATGGAGACACACTGTCGCTCTTTCTGTTCTGTCTGTCCTTAATCCCCCTTTCGCATGAACCAAACAGTAATAACTATGGATACAAAGTAAAAAAAAAGAAAGTGTTTGATCATCTATTCTACGTGGATGATATCAATCTCTTTGCCAAAAACGACAATGTGTTGAACGATATCCCCAATACTGTAAAATGCTTCAGTGAAGACATTGGTGTGGATTTCGGATTAGATAAATGTGCAAAAGTAACATTCATGAAAGGGAGAATTACAGAAACACGCAATAGATTTTGTTACAAAGATTAGGGAACTGGAACAAAAAGAAACCTATAAATATCTAGAGTCAGCAAAAGAGATGGAATAAAGCAAATATTATAAAATGGACAAAGTCCGACAATTATTTTAAGACATTTTTTATGTTTATACGTTCTTTTGATAGATACAAATATTTAAGTAAATGCTATGTTTATAATAAACAGTATTAACAACATTTGCCGGCCTGAATGTCCGAGAAATTTTCATAGAAAATATGCATCCTCCGAGAGGAATCGAACCTGTATCGTATACGGAACTGTCATATAGCCTGACGTGCTTTACCGATTCAGCCAGAGAGGAGCGTTTCGGTTAGCAAGGTTGATTTTACTGTATTTAAACACAATTCTCCATGATTTTCTCTCATACATTCATATTTGCTCAATGCGTATTCAAATGTAAACAAATGACGTCAAACATTATGAAATGGACAAAGTCCGACAATTATTTTAAGACATATTTTATGTTTATACGTTCTTTTTATAGATACAAATATTTAAGTAAATGCTCTGTTTATAATAAACAGCATGAACAACATTTGCCAGCCTGAATGTCTGAGAAATTTTCATAGAAAATATGCATCCTCCGAGAGGAATCGAACCTGTATCCTATACGGAACTGTCATATAGCCTGACGTGCTTTACCGATTCAGCCAGAGAGGAGCGTTTCGGTTAGCAAGGTTGATTTTACTGTATTTAAACACAATTCTCCATGATTTTCTCTCATACATTCATATTTGCTCAATGCGTATTCAAATGTAAACAAATGACGTCACACATTATGAAATGGACAAAGTCCGACAATTATTTTAAGACATTTTTTATGTTTATACGTCCTTTTTATAGATACAAATATTTAAGTAAATGCTCGGTTTATAATAAACAGTATTAACGGAGGACGCATATTTTCTATGAAAATTTCTCGGACATTCAAGTCGGTAAATGTTGTTAATACTGTTTATTATAAACAGAATTTACTTAAATATTTGTATCTATAAAAAGAACGTATAAACATATAAAATGTCTTAAAATAAAGTATATCCAATTGAAGGAGATAGTAAGAAAAGAATACTACAGGCGTGTGCATCTATTGTTAAATACTCAGCTGAATTCACAAAACAGAATATTAGCCACAAACACTTTGATTGTTTATTTGGTGCAATACAGTTTAAACATCCTCAATTAGACCATAACTGACATTAAGCGAATAAATGTCAAAACGAGAAAGCTTCTCACTTGCCACCGCATGCATCATCCTAAGGCCAATGTTGATTGTCTGTATGTGTTCAGACCCGAAGGATTACAAAACCATAACACTCGGTTTTCAAAGATACTCGAAAACTACAAAAGACTCGATGATGATCTGTGTCAAAGAACATGAAAGAAATAAGAAACTTTATTCAGTAATAAAGGAAGCCAACAAATTAAAAAGTGAATTTCAAGTGGGTGAAGAAGTGCAAATAAACCATAATACACCCACTGCAGCGTCAAAGAACCCCAAAAAGACAACAAAAAAAATGATGGCAAATAATCTTCGTGATCAGTACTTTGCCCCTAAAAAGCAAGCTGATGTTGACAAACCCCGTACTCATAAGTGGTTATGTATTGTAGGTTTAAAAGCTGAAACAAGGTTTTATTCTTGCTGCACAGGACCAATGCTTGCTAACTAGAAATTACCAAGTAAACATGCTGAAAAGTTGTGTTAACCCGAAATGCAGGATTTGTGATAAATATCCAGAAACAACTAACCAGCTTGTATCGGGTTGTACAGTGTTAGCACCTACTGAATATAAAACTCGGTATGATAGAGTGGGCAAATATCTACACTGGAAAATATGCAACTTTTGCGTGAAGGAAATTTTTAGATACTTGTATGAACATCTCCCACACATGGTGACAGACATAGCACCTGTAACAATTTTATGGGATTTTACAATACACACAGACAGAACAATCAAATCTAATGGTGCAGACATCGTGATCAAAGACCACAAAAACAGAATGTGCTTTATTGTTGAGATGGCAGTCCTTTCAGATTGCAATGTATCTTTGCAGATCTTAAAAAGCTATCAACATACAAGGATACTGAAGTAAAAATCTAAAAAGATTGTGGCACGTGAGGACATCAATAATTCTAGTTGTAGTTGGAGCCCTCGGATTGATTGGTAAAGGTTACGATAGACTCATTGAAGGAAATATTGAAATACAAAATATTGTACTCACAGGTACGGCTCACACATTACGAAGAGTTTTATCTAAAATATGTGTATGATGTATTTTGAGGGTATTTTTTACAAAATTGATTAGTGGAAAATGTCATGAAGCCATTTCTGACCTTAGGTCTCTGGTTGGTAGATATCCTGCAGTTGAAGATTTATTGAGGAATTCACTTGACTCACTTCTAGCAATTGACTACTTCTTCTACTCGCCGCTGGTGAATCTTACATGTGTTGCTCTTGTGCTAAGTATTATCGTTCATTACCGACCTTCGTTTGATTATTCTATATCAGTAACCTTCCCTAAGTTACAACAATGCTGCAGATTTCTCACTAAATGATGTTCCACAACAAAGAAGACGAATTTGAATTTGAGAGTGATCAAATCAAGACATTGATTGAGAATTATTAACATTATATGAAGACTACCTACTTACTCAAAATATTCAAAACCAGTTATGAAAAGAAATTGTACAGCTTCGTTCGTTAGTCGCTATGATGGATCATAATTCCTCAAAAGTTAATCAGAAAAAAATCTTCCTGAATTGTTTTGTTCTGTTTTTGAAAGAAATTGTGATGGGCGTTGAAAAGTATATATATTACGAGAAGGTGGGATGCAAGAGAACACGCAGTAAACCAAATGAACGACTCGTATGCAAAATGCAGGCCTTCATCCAAAGAATATGATACTTTGTAAATACTGTGAATGGGGAAAAACGTGTACTGCTCTAGGCCCTGTCTAGTGATCCAAACGAAGATGTGAACTTAATTAAACTTAATGAAGTCAGCAATCAACGAAAAGCGTATTGGAATTAATTAAGAGAAAGAACATCATAACCCCATCGGAATAATGTTACTTTCTTTGGTGATCAAGCAAAATATGTTATAGTTTAGCTAAAGATTTTCTTTCACACATCAGTTGTTTTCATCAAATATTTGGATTACCACTTTGTACAGTTTTTACTCAATGTCTTTTTTTTCTGCTAGAATAAGATAAAACATTCTGGGAGCATGGAAGAATGAAGTCGGAAAAAAGATTGCAGAAGATTATTAAACATAACAGGAAACATGTTATTCTATAGAGTTAATGTCGAAAATTTAAAGCAAATTGTCTTTTATTTTTAGTTTATAACGGAACGAACTTTTTTATGTTCCTCGGTAATTTTATACTTTGTCTCTCCGATATTTGTCAGTGTTTTATTACTATAACATTATTTCCATCTTCATCGCTATAATGACTGCTATTTGTATAATAATTATTTATATGACTGTTTTGAACACTATCATCATAATTGATCATAACATATAATAATAATAATTATTATTATTATTATTATTATTATTATTATTATTGCTTCCAATTTCATTTTAGCTGTTGGTGGCTTTGTAACACCTAAAAACCTGTATATAAGAAATTTTTAGTTCAAAAGAACAAATCTTGGAAATTGAAGATAGCATAAATCAATACTTCTCATTAGAAAGTAATATCGATCAACTTTTTCCTTTCCTTTTTTTTCCACCAGGGAAATATTCAGTATCGTATGACACTGAAGAATTTGTATGTTAAAAATGTATTCATGCACTGCATTGCCAGTGGATACAGCTGCTCAGTCGATAAGAATGTCGATTCTGTTTAGTGGAT
Organism: Acanthosepion pharaonis; assembly: GCA_903632075.3. Classification (NCBI taxonomy): domain Eukaryota; kingdom Metazoa; phylum Mollusca; class Cephalopoda; order Sepiida; family Sepiidae; genus Acanthosepion; species Acanthosepion pharaonis. The sequence goes on from CAHIKZ030000058.1 coordinate 5,790,153, forward strand.
ATAGACTAACGCCCACATCAAAAACCGTTTAGAACATGAAACTAAATTGACCTTATTATTAAGTTTTTCACTAGTCTTTTATTCGGTTTTTTTTTATCGCTTCTTTAAGTTTGTTCTACAACCGTTAATCTGCATGACACGAAAAGAAATACACCTCCTACGAGACTTGAACCCGAATCATTTATATTTATCTAGTCATTATTACTTACTAAACGGTCATTACATGCAAAAAGGAATTGGTAATGATAGTAAAATAATAGCAATAGAATGAAATAAAAATTAGTCAAAAATTAATCATCTTTGGCAAGGCTTCATCCAAGAAATACGTAGAACTTAAAACTATAACTAATAGGTATAAAAGAAATAAGATGAAGGAAATACTAATCCAAATTTAATAGTCATTGAAAAAGCTTCATCTAAGAAATTTTGACAGCTTACGTCTATTATATCTATTTGTCGTAATAGGCGTAAACAAGCAACAAAAATAAAGTGGAAGAAAACTAGTTAAAATAAATAATAATGACATGGCTTCATCCCAGAAATCTGGAAAACTTGCGACAACTTAATCCTTACGTGTTGTGGAAAGACATGTTAATGAATGGTTTTCTTTAGCTTTCTCGAGATGTAGTGTAAAACACCGGACAGCAAAATTTATTAAAAATGAGTTCGATTGCTGCTTGGGTTTCTTGAATGTGACTTAGGTCCGTCGAAGTACAAAAAAAAAAAAATTATTGGACTCACTCTACTTAACGCAATTAAACATTCATGGACATTCTATTGACGAGCGAATTCACTTTCAGCATCTTGCAAAATTTGGATGATAACCATTACTCAATGCTAGGTAATCGTGTGTAAAAACTATTTTAATGTGTGCATGGAATGATGAAGTTAATATCTTTTTTTTCTAGATTTTCTATTAGCTTTAAACTAGTAAATAAAAAAAATGTCAATTTTTAGATGATGAGACAAAATGGAAAATTTTATTAACGACGCGTCTCACCTGAAAGCGCATGCTCCCATTGGCTTCCTCAGTTTAAAATAAAAGGAAAACAAAACTGTGAGTGAAGAAAATGCCTTGGGATCTCTGAGGATAAGTGGGAATCATAAATCAAATTCAAATGTCTAGACTTAGAGAGTGCCTATCTGCCTGTGTGTTTGTTTTATCTATATGTATATTAGAGCTGTTTGGTATTGTAGGATTTCAAATCAGGCATTTTTGTTTTATATATATATATATATATATATATATATATATATATATATATATATATATATATCCGATGCGATGAGAACGAAAGTAATATATAAATTCCAACATTCACAGCATTAATCCAAAAGAGGGCCTGATACCGATAGTAGAGCGATAATTATTTTTTTTATGTATATTTTTCTTCTGAAACAAATGGAAAAAAGGAAGTGACTTTTCACATACGGCTTGCCTACAACCAGGATTGCTCATAACCATTTACGATTCTCGTCCGTCGAAGTGCAGTTGAAATGCACTGAAACCAAGTTGCATCTTTGTAATGAGTAAAATGGTTTTGTCTATATGATAAAATAATAATAAATAATAATAAAGCTAATATATATATATATATATATATATATATATATATATATATATATATATATATACTTGCACTTGTATTTTCATACACACCCACCCAGGCACATACATATATTTTTTGCATACTTGTACATACATGTACACACACACATATATATATATATATATATATATATATATATATATATATATATATATTAAGAAATGGACGAGGTCCGACAATTTATTTATTAAAAACATTTTTATTTATGTTTAACGTTGTTATTTTATGAACGAATATTTAAGCAAATGCTCTGTTTATGATAAACAGTATTAAATGTTATTTACCGGCCTGAATGTAAACAGAAATTTTCATAGAAAATATTTGTTCATAAAAAACAACGTTAAACATAAATAAAATGTCTTTAAAAATAAATTGTCGGACCTCGTCCATTTCTTAACATATGACGTCATTTGTTTACATTCGATACGCCAGAGCAGTTATGAATGTACGAGATTCATGGAAGATTGTAGTTTATAACAGTAAATTCGACCTTGTCTACCATAAGGTTCATGGTGGCCGAGTGGTCAAGGCACGTCAGCGTATATGACGGTTCCGTATAGGATACAGGTTCGAATCCTGTCTATGAACGAATATTTTCTATGAAAATTTCTCGGACATTCAGTAAATGTTATTTAATACTGTTTATCATAAACAGAGCATTTGCTTAAATACTTGTATCTATAAAATAACAACGTTAAACATAAATAAAAATGTCTTTAATAAATAAATATATATATATATATATATATATATATATATATATATATAACAGAAAATCACGGGCACCCCAAAGCCAGCTTCCCTCAATGGTTAAGAATAAAAAATGACGACATCAAGACCTTGCTGCCTTATGTCAAAAGGCGCAGTACAGTGTTGTCGGTGGTTGTTCCGAAGAGATTTAACTCCGAGACCAATAATACCTGATGTCGCTTGTTCACCGATTCCGTCTCCATCTTTTGCACCGACTTCGTGTTAGCAGTAGTTCAAAAAATTTGGATGGTCCTGCACGCCCCGTCAACACTATAAGCAGATACTCTGTGTGGGCTTTTGCTTTTCTTACATCACACACACACACACATATATATATATATATATATATATATATATATATATATATATATATATATATATGTATGTATATATGTATATATATCTACACACTTATATATGTATATGTGCCCATTCATATATACCTGTACACACACATACGCACACACATGTACGTACACACTCGTTCTCACATAACCATATATATATATATATATATATATATATATATATATATATATATATTACAGCCATTTTTCTTTCGTTTTTAAGTTTGTCGGTGCGCTGTTTTACCTGATATCATTAGTTGTATTGAGATGCCTGTTTTTTGTTTTTTTTTTTGCTTACATGTGCACACACACACACACACACATACACACACACATACACACACACACACATATATGTATGTACGTATGTATGTATGCATGTATAGATGGATTGATATATATATACATATATACATATGTATATATAAATGTATGCATGTATGGATGGATATATATATATATATATATATATATATATATATATATATATATATATATATACAAATACACACATAGATATTTTGGTGCCTGTATGTTTTTAAAATCGGACAAATCTAGGTAAGTCCTTGTCCTGCATTGTGCTATTATTATCTTTGCGGTGATCGGTGATAACATATGAACATGTTCTTAGATTTACTTTTGAGAAGTGCGGGATTAGCGCAATCTCAATTCGTTTCCTTCTCTGTGAATCCTGTTTTCTCGTGATCAGACCGACATTTTTTAAAATCAAAACTGTGGTCAAATGTATTATGCTGAACCACAAGTGCGTTCAGATTGTTGTTATGGAGAAAATAGCTCTGCCGTGTTCATATAATCTTTTACGAGGTTTCTAAATGTTTCGGACAGACACTCTTTATGTCTGTCTCATTGTGATAAGCTAAGGTAATTAATTGGATTTATGATTCCTACCTTATCTTCAGAGATTCCAACACAGATTTGTCTGTCTTTCATTTTAAACTGAGGAAGCCAACGAGAGCGTGCGCTCTACGGCGCAACGCGCCGTTAATAATTTTCCCCCTTTGTCTCATTCCCTTCACTTTTGTTTCGGTTACTATTATACATTTTTTCAAACACACCTCCTGTCAGCATAAATAAGTTTTCAGATGCCTGAGAAAAGAATGAAACCAACTCCAAGCTGAACGGAGAGAAAATCCTGCATCTTTTCTGGAAGTTGAAATCACTTAAGTAAGAAAGACAATGGCGTCCTTATCTTTAAATTGGTTAGACGTCAAAAAGAAAATAAACAAAAAAAAACGTGATGTCGTAGACACAACTACATTTTGTGTCGCGACAAAAGCCAATACTTAATGTAATAATGAATATGTCCATTTTGTCTTTATTTCCCGAAATATTTCTAAAAAATCATTTTGCTAAATATTTTATAATGTATTTTCGTCGAGGTTTGTTCAATTTCGGATGGTAAGATAGCTTGAGTAACAATGTTTCAAAGGTTATAGAGTTTGTACATGAATCATACCTGTTGATGTTCTTCTTGATTGTGCTATATTCCACTAGGAATAATAAAATCCTGCTGTTTGGTTCAGACATAACATTAACTTTCTATGAAAGAAAATGAAGAAATGTAGCTATTTATGGATAATAAGATACACCTTGCTAATAACAGTATTCATTATTTTAATAATTTCATCTTCAAAAATGATGCAATAATGATTTTATGCGCATGCGTAAAGTTGATACCTTTATATCCAAGACTTGGAAACCTCGGTTTTTAACAACCATACTTTATGAAATTGGAATATTTCCCATTGTCTCCGCTGACGAAACATAAATAACAGTTTTAGAAATAATACTTGCTAATCAAAAATCAATGCGATCGATACATTGAAAGAGTTAATGAGATTTTTTAAGTTAAGCTGCTGTCCAAATCTCGGGAGATTTGAACGAGAAAATTTGTGTAATAAGAAAAAATATGTTTCTTGAATGTTCCTGGTGACGTCAGCTCTTGCGACATCTCGTCGTAAATATATCACTTGTTACACTCATGTTTCATTGAATTTATTCGGAAAATATTCCACGTTTAATATGTACAGAGGGAAATAATATTCAACTACCGCGTCGTCAACGAGAAAAAGGATAGAATATATTAACAGAAGGTGATCATTTTACAATAACTAGTTTACCCTTCCTGCCCCCCACCAAAAAAATGGCGGCTATAATTAGTTTTGCAATTGCATTTGTTACATTTTCAGCTAGGATTTTAAGTTAGGATTTTTATGTATATGGTTAATATTATTAATACACGTAAAAAAATAATTATACGATTAACATTACTGATACACGTAAAAATAATTCTTTTTAAATCATTAAATGTATAAAAAGAAAATGAAAACTACCATGATCTAAAAGAAATAAAAAGTAACATATTACCAGCTTGATCTCCCTTATTTACTAATGAGATATTCATTTATTAAGTTAACACTAGTATTGTTCACTTATTGTTATTAAATAATGCCTCCTTTTTCCATAAAGGAATATCTAATTACTAAAACAAAAACATCAAATAACCTTCCATGGTTTCTGCTATCATCTCTCATCTTGATCCCCACAAAGCATGTGGACCTGATGATATTCCTGTAATAGTTCTTAAGAAGTGTGCGCCTGAACTGGCTCCTGTTTTCTCTAAACTGTATAATGAATGTCTCGTTACCTCTTGTTTCCCTGCCTTTTGGAAATAACTGTGGCTCCAGTTTTTAAGAACCCTTCCAACTATCGGCCTATTAGGATTCTATCGCTTTTTGAGAAACACCCAGAAGCCCCAATCAATGAATTGGTTAAGCATCTCACATCGTGGGGTCTTTTTTCAGACAAGCAATATGGCTTTCGTTTCTCCAGGTCAACTGCTGATGTTCTGACGATGTCCTGCAGAAAGAGTCTATCAAGTATCTGTCTATATTTCTGAGATGAGGTATTATGTACACTATTTACATTTATATTTAAATATGGCAACAAAGATGAGGACAATAGTCCGAATAATGTAAATAGTGTAGAGTCTATCAAGCTCTAGATAAGAATGGTAACGATCACGATGCTTCTTTAGACATCTCGAAAGCTTTCGGTAGGGTTTGGTAAATCGTAAGTTATCCTGAACGACCACTCTTCCAGATCCTTTCATACTAATGCAGCTAGTTTCCAAGGCTCTATCCTTGGTCCCACTTTGTTTTTAATTTTCATTTATAGTCTTCAGCTCAACTTGGTATCTATGTAGATGACAGAACCATTTATTCCTGTCACGTAAGTAAGTCCGATCGGCTAGATACGATCAAATTGGCGGCTGATATCAAAAACTATCTTCAGTCTGTTGTTAACTAGGGCAAAGGATGGCTCGTTAATTTTAACGCCTCGAAAACAAATTGCTCTCTATTAATCATCTAAGAGAGTCCTTTCTGGTTTCTATCAACATGGCTGATACTATCCTCCTGGAGGATGTCTCATTATGCCTTCATGGCTAACGTTCTCGGCTGACTTGAAGTGGAAAGACTATATTGAATCCATTACTAGGTCACCTGCTAAGAAAGTTGGTTCTCTGTTGAGCTAGACATTTTTCTTTCCAGAATCTATCTTACATATCTATATGTCTACCATTCGTCCATGCTTAAAATATTGCTGCCACATATGGTTTGAGCTCCTGCTATATACCGAGATATCCTTGATAAAATCCAAGTAAAAATCAGCTTCAGGCTTCAGTCACTTTACCACCATCGTAAAGTTGTCTCTCTGTGTATTTTCTATAAATACTTTGACGGTAATTGTTCGGATGAGCTCTTCGCTATGATACCTAGACATTTTTTTTAAATTAAGCGCAGTACTAGACTGGCAATGAGGTCTCATCGATATACAATTGAGTTTGCTAGATGTAACCGTACGTTCCATGCTAAGAGATTCTTTTCTCGCACTTCTCTTCTCCCGGCTTCACGCTTACTAGCCAACTTTAATAGTCAGAAATTTAAATGCAATGTAAATCGCTATCTACTGTCCTCCTGATCCTTTATCTTCTGTACTCGCTCTTTAGTGGTACTTTTTTTATAGTAAGGTTCACCCTGTACAAGGCCCGGAGGCCACTCGAGGTAGAAGGTTACGTTAGGCGATAGTTTACATTTTTTTTTTAAGTTTTAAATTATAGATTAAATGAGAGACAAAAACTTTAAGATTGCTGTCTATATTTCTGAGATGAGGTATTATGTACATTATTTACATTATTCGGACTATTGTCCTCATTTTGTCGCCATATTTATCACAACGTTTCGGCTGTTGTACGCTCCGGCCTTCTTCAGGTGGTTGGAATGTCGAACTGAACCCTTTATTTCGCTCACTGGGGTAGACTGTTCTAGTTCCACGTGCCATGTTTAATGGATGTCAGTTATCAGTTATCCCCTGTTAATTTCCCTCTGAAAGTTCTCCACTGCCTTAACCGGGTATTGAACTCATACTCTTCGGGTCCTGTCACTGGATCTAACCAACGCCTTTATCCACTGTGCCATGTGTCCTCAAACGTTGTAATAAATATGGCGACAAAGATGAGGACAATAGTCCGAATAATGTAAATAATTTAAGATTGCTATTTAGTCTACAAAAGTGTATTCTTTAAGACTAGCGCTGAAAATACTGAATATTTGCAACGAGTGTATTTACCGTTCAAAAACAGAACCATTTTTTTATTAGATAGGATAGAAACAAATTCTGGTAGCTAATAAAAAAATAAATGGCAAGAATTTATATTTTCTGTCCATCCAGAATCGTTGATGAGAAATGTTTTCCAGAACCTTGTCTCAAACATATATTGAGCTTTTTTTTAAATTTTTAAATAATAAAATCTCTGCTAGACTTGTCAGTAACAACAATGGTTCTAAATATTAAAACGTTTTCTCACTCTTTTCTCAGTTTTACTATACAAACATCAACCTCATAATGGTTTTATTGGCTTGCTTGGGGTGTGAAGATTGAAAATAAAAACTTTGATAATATGTCTGTTTAGTGTCCCTAAGTACATTCAAATTCTTCCACTTAGTCTGACACTACAAAGAGCGTCTCAACACACAGTACTAAGTACCAGCCACACAAGCATCGTACCGAGCTAATGACTCAACCTGAGTTTACGAACCAGTTGACATCGCTTTCAGCTTTATGAAATAGTGACAACGATCCCTTCTGAGTATTGATTTAATCGTGGTCCAGACAAAGAAGATACAACCATCACTCATCGAATTATTCACGAACACATTACGCAACAGATCGATTTCAATAGATATCTCTAATACTTTAATGGGTCCAGGCAATCTATAGATCTGTAGATTAATGTACTATCATCATTTTATTTTTTAAACAAATAAAGATATTACGATAATAGCCAAATGTATAATTGGAGACATTAGAATCAAGCAGGTAAATAAATGTATCTGGATGGCGTAGCGACAGAGGACAGAAAGTGCGACATAGAGATCCGAAAGCGATCGGAAAAGAAGTCTTCCAAAGTGTTATATTTTGTTAGAAACAAAAGAATTCTGGACAGCGATGTCATATCTATCCTCTCAGAGAGCAGTGAATGCGAGACAATTATCGTACATCGGAAGAAAATACTCGAAACGAGTTTCTACGAACAAATGCTGATAATATATAATATGGACAGAACATATGTGCAATGAAGTAGTTGTAAATAAAATAGGAACAATAATGTCTCTCATACTTAAAATGAGAAAGTGCAGTTGAAATTTATGGAACATGAGGAAGGGCGGCTTGGAAAATTTATTACTCACAGGATGTATTGGGAAGAAGATTGGGTAGTGGGAAACAGCCAGCAATTTGCAAAATGAGTTTATATAAATGGACAGCAGAGCAGGGATAAGATGGAATGGTAAAAATTTAAATATTGCTTAGAGCTCAAAAGGATAGGAAGTTGCGGAGAGCCATGATCACCCACGGAAAAGATAAAGAGAAACGGCAACTTCAATATCTGACAATATTTCTGAGATGAGGTATTGTAATTATTTACACTATTTGCGTCGTTCTATGGAAAGTGCTCAGACGAGCTACATTCCTTGGTTCCGTCAGGTCTAACGTTTACGGCTAGGACCCGCCATGCCACTTACACTGTAGCAAACCACCCACATTCCCTCCGTATTCCATCGTTGAGAAGTTTCACTCGTTTCTTCCCGCAAACCAATGCTTCGAGGAACAGACTCCCAAGGAGATGTTTCCCCGATCACTACAATCTTAACCTGTTCAAGTCTAAATTTAATCGTTATCTTCCTCTCTTATCCGTATAAACTGCCTCTTAATGTAATCCTCTACCTGGAGTGCCTCTCGAGCGTTGTAAAGGGAGAACCTTACTGTAAAAAAAAAGACAATTATTATTTTATAATTATGAAGAATGTTCTATCAATCACTGGGGCCTAACTCGCTTCCCAGGCCAATAGCCTAGGGGATTACACGATTGTTTTGAGAAATTGGAGGCGTAGTAAATGTGATTTCAATCCCTGGGCCGGGTAGTATAGACTCAGATGTAGTGGAAACAGTGCGGATAATAGCTGAGTAGTACTAAAAAGAGATCAAAACGAAATATCCCCAGAGATGGTCAGCGAAACGAAAACAATCTAACCTCGTAGATTAAATAAAGAGTTCAATTCGAAATTCACCAACGGTTACCCGCATTGACAGACACCTGACGAAGGCCGAAGGACACAACAACTGAAAAGTTGTAATAATTACAAAAAAGATGTTAGTCCAAATATCAATAATCGTAACTATATTATCTTCCCAGGTAGTATCAGGAAAAAGCTACTGTACTTTTTTTTTAAATACTAAGAGATTCTAAATTTATTTTCATGTCATAACAAGCAGACTGATCTGCCAAACCGTTAATGGGGAATTGAATCATTATTGGATCCTATGGCGAAGCGTTCGAAAACATCCCAATGCGTGCATTTTCTTTTTACGCATGCTCTTGTTTGTCAGTGTGCGTGCGCCATTTAAATGTCTCCGATTAAACCAAAATAGAGAAAATAAAAACTGATATAACGTCTTTAAAGAGCCCAATAATTTTGACCGAATCGCATTTTTTTTATTTCAGTAGCTTCTCTATCGCTTAAGGCAAACTTGCCTATGCGGCTATCGTTAAATAAATGCACAATGATATAACGTAAATGTAAATAGTCTAAACATTACTCAGAAGGGAAGACTGCGTTGAACAAAGAATGAAAAACATTTCTTTGCTCTAACCCTAAAATTTGAATGATCTGATTAAACCAAAAAAAAAAAAAAATGTCAGCATCTTTACGTGACGAGCCACTGTAAATAACTGAACGCTTCGCCCAGTAATTTCCAATATATATATATAAGAAAGTTAGCCGCGGAGGAATGCAGAAAAACAAAGAAACGAAAATTGAAAAAAGAAAATGAGAAAGGATTTGCTGTGATGAAACGAATTGTGAGTCAGTGGTGATGCGGTCTTGCTATTCTCTTCCTATTCTGTATCACACAAATTCTCAGAGTTCTGCTAAAGGCGCTTCCGCGAGAGAAAAACGGACAGACTAAATCGAATTCCCTCAGCACCACAAAAGAAATATACGAGGAAGGAGCGTATAGAAAGAAGCAAACGCCACTGTTGTAATCTCAATACACTAAAGGAATTCTCAGTGCATGTTTAATCACAAAGAAATTGCAATTGCTCGTGCTAACGCTTAAGCTGAAAAAGCAGCAGGAACAGTTTTTTTTGCATATATATATATATATATATATATATATATATATATATATATATATATAAAAGGTGTTTCATTAAAACGGATTATATATAAGGGTATTTCATTAAGATGGATCAAAGTCAGCAGTAAATAAATCAGTGTTATTGGTGAAAATGTATTTATTTCTCGATTGGACCTTGTTATTTAAGTCATGGCAACTATGTGTCATAAATAATATCCCCCAAATGTGCGCCAAATCTAAAAGAAAAAAATCATTAGACGCTTAAACTTAATTCACGTTTAAAATCGGTCCAAGTTATTGGAACACTCTTTATATACTCTTCTTTGATAAAGCTAGAAAACGTCTACTGTTTAAAACTAACCATTTCGCATTCCTTTCTCTATTTTCGGGATAGGATATTATTTTTAAAACATTTTTTTATGTTTATACGTTCTTTTAATAGATACAAATATTTAAGTAAATGCTCTGTTTATAATAAACAGTATTATCAACATTTACCGGCCTGAATATCCGAGAAATTTTCATTGAAAATATTCGTCCTCCGACAGGAATCGAACCTGTATCCTATACGGAACCGTCATATAGCCTGACGTGCTTTAACCGATTGGGTCACAGAGGAGCGTTCGGTTAGCAAGGTCGATTTTAAAAAATAATTGTCGGACTTTGTCCATTTCATAATATGGGATATTATCTACTTTTATTGTTCCAAATCCTACACCTGTCCTAAAATAAGGATTTCTTTTTATTTTATCATTCCAACAACGGCGATAAAGCCACTAAGACGCAAGATGTTACTGGGGTTACTAAGAATCTGAGAAAAAAACATTATTAAGGCGAGAAAAGAGTAAAAGAACAGGAATTAAGAAGATAGAAAATAACGATTGATATTGGATTTGAAATTCTGAAGTTCAAAGGTGACTCGAAAGCAAAAATCCGGAAGAGAGTTCCAAAAGCGAGAAGTACAAGAGAAGAAACTGTTAGCATAGAATTTATGGTTACAGATTTTCATATGTAAAATGGTGAGACCTATCTGCCAATCTAGTACTGCGCTTAAATTCATGAAGTCGAAGTACCAAAGAGGAAAACTCATCAGAACAATTATAATGAAAATATTTATTTTAAAAAATGTACAGGAAAGCTACACTACGGTGGTTTGAAAGTGACTGAAGTTAAGATACCAGGTCGTGACAAATAACATTGCATAGTCTTCTTTGAATTTTATCAATGAATAGCAGAAGCACCAGGCCAGATGTGACAGCAATATTTAATGCGTGGACGAATGACACACTTATAAAGATATAAGATAGATTCCAGCAAGAAAAGTTATCTCGAACGACACAGCGAACCATCTTTCCTAGCAAAAGATTTAGCAATTGATTCAATATAATCGTTCCATTTCATGTCAATGCAAAACGTTAGCTCGAAAAGGATGGAACCCTTCATGATTCAATAAGTAATACCCAACCATCTTCGTGGGATAAACAATCAAAGTTAACAGACCCACATTAGCAGTTCTAAGGGATGAAGAAAAAGGTAGCCATTACACCTCCAGTTTTTGTTTTGACTCTAGGTACCTCCTCCCACACATACACTTTTTACGCTTTAATATAAAAGTTTAGTTTAGTTGATACATATTTTAATAATCTTAGGTTTCCAAAATATCCCGCCAGGTACCCATGTCATGACCAATTTAATTTTTGTCTGGCCTCGAGGTTGCTCCTCCCAAGTGTAGTTCGTATATATTTTAATGATCTTAGATTTTCAGGAAAAAACTCGCAAAATTTGTCTGTTTTGAATTCTAGTATAATTTGTCTGTTTTGTTCAATAACTGTGGAAATTATTTTCAAATTACATTGTCATTGCTGTTACTCTTTCGTAAACCTTTGTGATTTAATAGTGTTTTATTTTATTTAATAAAGTGTTATTAGAATATTTTTGTTAAAATATTTTCCTCCGAGTTGTATATATTGACAAGGAGAAACAGAAAAATTTAAAAACAAAAAATTCTCCTTAGATTCCATTTGAGTTTTGTCTCTCCTCTCTCACACACACACACACACACACATACATACATACATATACACTCACACTCCAATCTTAGCCTTTCACTTTCAAAATGCCACTGCAGTCCAGTCACGATTTTTTTAAATTAAACTGTAGTCTGACTTCGCATGTTTATTTATCAATTTATTTTAGAAATAAGTTACATCTGTGATAAGATTAACAAAACAAACTCCGTCTAGCAATTTTGTTGGCTGCCTTTTGTCATTATCCAAATTTCTTCTGGTTTTTATCTCACCATAAATAATTTACGGACTACACCCATAATACTCCCTATTGTGAAGTAAATGGCTTCCAACAGTGTCTCTTTCCCACAAATTCAAACTTGTGTTATCATTATACTTCTTGATTTTCTTTCAGCCGATGTCATTTTTCTATTCCTTCTTCTATTTTCAGACCCTTGTTATTTCAACTGTTTATTATTACAAATGTTGCTCGTTACATGTGTCTTAATGTTCAGAATATATACTACTTCACAATAAGTTAAGACTACTGGGATCAAGATTAATTAATTCGTTTTCTACGGCTTATCAAACCTTTGCAGGTTATTTAAAGACATAAAACATTTTCAGATTCTAAGAATGTTCTTTTGGGGATAACAATGGCTTAGTAGCACTAGACTTACTAATTAACCTATAGCTGGGGGAGAAGAGGTAGACTCATACCTTTCTTAAGGCTGTTTGTACGTAAGAATTGTAAATTGACCCACCGATGAAGAATTCTGAACCATTATCCCATACACACATCCAAGCATATAGAGCCTAATATTCCTAAGCAGTTACCCGTCTAGGTACTGACTAGGATCGACGTTGCTTAACTTCGATTATCGTACGTGTTTATGATGAATGCCCTCATTTTTGTGTAACGGATGTAGAATCGCCTCCAAGGGTCATAGCCTCAAAAATACAAACATTTATTGTTAGTAACGCTAATGACAATTTTTAGGTGTGTAAAATATATACGGTATCTTTAGAGGCCTGTTAGTCCTGATTTGTTTAATCAGAATCTACCGTTGTAGGTTCAGTGAACAGCAGTACTACCTGGAGGTTACCCACATACAAATAGAAAGTAAACAGGTTAACATCGCCCGTGAACTTCCTCTATCAATAAGTATGTTTAGTCGACTTGTTTCAGACATCAGGCGATCGGAACAGTCGATGATCTGCTATGTTCCAGTGTTCCATATGTTACTGACTTTAATGTCGATCAGTACAGCCTGGTCTATGCCTTGCGCCATTACCAGGAAACTGCAACACAGCCCCAAACATGTTCGGAGGTGTATCAGGTAGATAAAAGTATCCCATCAAACAACAAGCAGCCGGCTTAACTGTTTTAAACTGCATAGTGGACGACCGCTGCGTTTGCGATAATTGTCAGCAGTGGGCCCGTGTCAATATGAGGTGAATATTGTAGCAATGGTCTACAGTGTTGTTTTCTGTTGAGTGAAGAATCACGGTATCAAAGCAATGGTCGTTAACGGGAATAGAGAAGCATAGGCGAGCGTTATGCCGGGTTTAACATGGTTCCAAGGAATCGAGCTGAATGTGATGGAGTAAGTTTGGGGAGGAGGTACCAGCAATAGAAAAACGAACCTTGTCACTGTTGATGAAACTGTAAGGAGTTTAGGCTACGACATAGAATATTGGCTGTAGAGGATATAGTAAACAGCCTAGTAGCAGCAGCAGTTAAATGACGCCTTAAAAAAACATGCTTAAAAAAAGATACTCTTTTCTTTTCCTTCACGTGCGTAATTCCAAAGATTCTAACCAAAGGCAATCCTCTGCGACCTGTCAGTACTTTTTAGGTTCAAAATCATAAACATTCGGACACTGGCTTACCTTTTCCATAACCAAATTCTTTGATTTATTCCTATTTTATAGGATAAATATTTGGTAAAATTTCAGCCTATTGTGTATTTTACTTTTATTCTGTATCATTTTGTTGAAAACATTTTGGATGGTGTATATACCTCCTTGGTAGATAACACTTCAACACCTTAATAGACCAGTCTTACCTGTAGGATATTATTAAGCCCACTATCCTCCCTTCAGTGAAGTCAGTGGTGGCCAAACATCATCTACATGGATAATAATGAAAATTCTCATCGTGCTCGCATCAATACTGCATATCTCTTATTAGGTTGGTATCTCACGTTCAGTATAGATAACCACGCCGTCGGATCTCAGCTTTTCAGCACACTTGCGAGATCATTTGAAACGGTAAGTTTATGCTCGTGATTCTCCACCAGGTGACATTTAAGAATTGCATGTTGTTATGAGTGAAAAGTGGAATGTTGTACTGTAAAATACTATCAGTGACCGATGTCAATGATGGAAGCACCCGTTTCTGACGTCCTTATTGGGCACCCAGTGAGGATCGAACTCCCTACACAGTTGTAATTCTTCTAGCCAGATAAACTTGCTAATCACTACACCGCCTCGAGATTCCCCCTCCGCATACATATATATAGTTCTGATCATATCCATAATAATGTTTGCAGTAGTCGTATATAATTTAATATTAAAATTTGATATAGTTGTAGCATATCTATGGGTATGTCCCCATTCACATAAATACAGTATATATTGTATGTTGGTCTGCCATTGGAGATTCGTCTCCAGCTGTACTGGTCTTAAGTCTTTTAGACTGCTTACCTTAAAAACGCTACGTGTACGAATTACCCTGGTCGGCAATTTTCTTTTTCGTTTTGTATTTTTTTTGTTTTTTTTTTTTTTTTTTTGCAAGATAAAATCTTTGACATTGGTGTTTATATATATATATATATATATATATATATATATATATATATATATATATAAATTAACCGGCGACTCATTTCGGATCTCACACGATCTAGAGCGGCTACATAATGCCTGTTACAGAAACTTTCTCAGGCACAGCTGTGTTCACCACTCATAGAGCCTACCTATAATTTATATTGTAACTATGCTGAGCGGACTGACGTGACCAAACGTATGAACAAAGCCAGTACACTAAAACCCTCGGTCGCAGTGACATATGACTTCAAGTTAGCACAACCATCGACGGCTTCCGGACGGTTCCGCCTACCCAATTTTACTCACAAGGTTTGGTCAGTCACTTTTCAGAGAGGATCCTGCAGTTGGAGATTCGTCTTCAGCTGTGCTGGTCGAACTCTTTGCCTCCTGGCAGAGAGGGTCCCCAGATGAGGCTGTGTCTTAGGGCAGTGTCTCGTCTCAGGAAACAGCTACACGACCCTTTTTTTATACGGGGTCTACGGGGTATTTTTGGCCGAGCCTACAGGCTTGGATACTCCACATTAAATTCGGTCTTGTGCCACCTCTGACCGCGTGGGACGGTTGGTATTTATCCTGCAGTTGGAGATTCGTCTCCAGCTGTCCTGGACAGACGAGGCTATGTCAAATGGCAGAGTCTCGTCTCGGGAAACGGCTACCCGACCCCGTTTTACATGGAATCGGGGAATTTCTGGCCAAATCTTGGGGCTCGGGTCCCCACATTAAATTCGGCCTTGTGCTACATCTGACCGCGGGAGGCGGTTGTTAGATATCTTGCAGTTGGAGACTCATTGCGGAATTCACTTGACTTACTTCTAACATTTGACTACTTCTACGCGCCGCTGGCGAATCTTATATTTGTTGTTCTTATGCTAAGTATTATCGTTCATTACCAACCTTCGTTTGATAATTCTATTCAGTAACCTTCCCTAGGTTACAACAGTTATTAAGTTTGGATATATTATTCGGAATAGTAGATGATAAGGAGTAGTTTGGTAATATTATATTTATTTTTATCAAATTTAAAATTATTATTGTTTTGTTGTTATTATTATATTATTTCCGAACATGCAACCCGGGTTCGAATTTCACTATGGTCGATTCATCAGGAAGGTAAATCCTTGATGTTATCGGTCTGGGAGAGGCGATCCTAGCGTGAACTGCGTTGGGAAAGTGTATGAAAACCATACCACGCGTTGACCCAAGCTTGGTGAGTGAAAATTGGGTAGACGGAACTATTTGAGAGCCGTCGATGGTTGTGCTTACACAAATTCACAAGTCATCGAGGGTTTGAGCGTGCTGGATTTGTTCAGGCTGTTGATCATGCCAGATAATGCATTATTTCCCAGAAACTGTAACTAAGGTCCGCTCAACATAGACCCCATTTGGGCTCTGTAGGTGTTGAACAAACAGAAGTGTGCGTGAGTAGGCGACTGCAACAGGGACTGGCTAGCCACCCTAGTAGACAGGTAGCCTCGGATATATGCGGCCAGCCATAAGAGAAGAGAAGATTTTTATTATTATTATCTTTTTGTTGTTGTATGGATTTTGTATGCTTTCCTTTTAGCGTTATGAATGAAATACTAAAAATACTGTAGATTTTTAAACGTATTTTTAATATATATTTATTCTTCGTGTAAATATTGGGAGCTGCAGATTCTTCAATAAAATCCTGTAATTACTCTGGATTCATTCTATTACATTGGTGTGAATAATAGTTTGTCAGATCTTTCTTGTAGGTAGATTTTCTATTAACCGTTAGTTGGAGATCGTTGTTGTTTCCAGCAGCTTTTCGTTAACCTGTTAACAACAAACAAATCCGTTTTTTATGCTTGGATTAGGTTGTCAGTCTGCATCTAAAAATAAACTACCTCTCGTTTGAACAGCTCCATCTCCTCTCCTTTCCGAGATTTGCTTTTGAATTAGTTTTCTGTATTCACTCTATATGATTTGCTTCTTATTGTTAGCAGTTTTCATTTGCTGCCATTGTAGAATGAGGATTTGTGAGAGCAGAATGATGAGATATTATATAAAATATATGATAATTCATTGTCAGGGAATCATTTATATAGTGTAAGTCAATCTGAAATATGTGTGCCCCGAATCTTCTTAAATCGCAAATAGAGACGGCGTTGGGCGGTTGATTCTGGTTAGGTATCAATGTTTTGGCCGTACAATGCATAGAAGGGTAAAAAAAAGTATTTCACTATTTTTATAATATAACAAAATGCAACGGAGAAGAACTAATCAATTGTTAACTAGAACAAAACATAGCTTGTAAATTTTAACACCCCCAAAACGAAACTGATATCCTTTAATCATCACAGAGAACCATTTTGGTACTCCAAGAGAGCAACTCATTGTGCTTTCTTGATTTCACGTTTTCTACTGACATGAAATGGAAACATTATATTGAATCAATTTCTAGGTCTGCTGATAAGAAAGTTGGTTTACGTACCAGACAATTTTTCTCCAATTACACATTAATAAATCTACCATTCGTCCGTGCATTGCATACTCCTGCCATATCTGGTTTGGTGCTTCGGCTATATATCTCGAGGTTCGTGAAAAAATCCAAAGAAAGACCTGTAATGTTATCGGTCCTGACCTGGCATCTCGACATCAGTCACTTTCCCACCTCCGTGACGTGGTTTCTCTCTGTCTTTTCTAGAAATATTTCCATTATAGTTGTTCTAATGAGCTCTCCTCCTTGGTACCTCGACTGTGTGAATTTAAGTGTACTACTACATTACTAACTAGGTCTCATCGTTTTACTATTGAAATAGCTAGATGTAACTGTAAGTTCTATTCTAATGGTTTCGCCTGTGCAACTCCCTTCTGATTTCTTGCTTCCCTGATAACTACAATATTCAAAAATATAAATGCACTGTCAATCGCTGTCTTCTGTCTTATTGAACTCTGTTCTTTTATTGTCCATTCTTCTCATTCTCATCCACCCCAGTAACCCCTGGTGGCTTAGTTGAGTCATTAAAAAGATTCATTACATGAAGTGATTCTTGTGCGATTGAACCCGAATTTGACTTGAGGAAATCCAGTAAGATTCATTACAACTGGCAAACCAGTGCAACTACCTGCTACACATTGTCCAGAACAGGTGTGGTTTTAAAAGGAAATGATTCGTTTATTGACTTACTTTTTACGGTTTATCAACCTTTTTGTTGGCTATATAAAGCCGAAACATATTTTGGAGTCTAAGAATATTTTTTACGAATGAATAATGCATTAACTCTCTTTTTTAGAATAACAACGACTTTTGCAGTTATAAGTTTTACTATTTAACCCATAGCTGAGAAGGGGCATATTGATTCATACCTTTTCCAAGAGAATTTGTGCGTAAGTTAACATAACGAACCCGACTAGAATTCACACTCATTTTTTCAATGTCTTATTCCGAGCCGCTATCCATTACACAAACCACTATCGATTGCACAAACTGCTATCATTTGCACAAAAAGATTTCTTTTAAAGAGTCCATAGTTGTTTAGGTTGTGCAAAAACATAAGGAAATATTCATAATCTTAGGTATCAAAAGTCCGTAACTGTTTGACGTTTACAAAGGCTGACGATATTTCAGGTCTTATTTGGATATTTGTAATTATATCATCATGTTTATGAAAATTTTAAAATATAAATGAATTTCTTAAATTTGTAGAATTTTATTCCTCTGACCAAGAATAATGTTCCTTACACTGATTAATGTGCAGACTAGCGACCTTCTGAACACATTGGACTATCCTATAAATGTCTCTACCAACGGTGACAGTTTCATAATTATGTGGTAAATTTATTTACACGTACTGTATAGTACAAAAGGCTACTTTTGAAGAGTCCATAGTTGTTTATATTATGTAAAAACATCAAGAAATATTCTCATATAAAGCTAAAAAAATAAGAAGTCCGAGGGAGATTTTCAGATTCACTTAGTGTTCTTGTAATTTTCTGATATCAACGCTGTATTCACTTTCGCCCTAATTCCCTTGGAAATGGCAGAAATTCGTTTCACTCCACCATCTACTATGGGCTAAGTAGACTGAGTTCTGTGACCTTTGGGGTAGCAACTAGTTTACGAGAAGGAAAGCTCTGAATTCCAAACATTTGGGTAGGTGAAGGAAAACTAATCCACAATGTTTCCTAAAAATGTATTGCAATTTATAGATTTTCTTTCATTAATCGTCTCACCCCAAGCAAGGTGATAATGCTGCTAAAACGCAAAGGGTTACTGACGATGAAAAAATTAGAAAAATTAATGAGGAGAAGGGACAACAAAAGAACAGTGTTCAGGAAGACAGAAATGTAAGTTGCGCTTAAATTTTTGAAAATCCTAGGTTACAATGAAGCAAGAAGCCGAAAGAGAGTTTCACAAGTTAGAAGTGCAAGAAAAGAAACTATTTGAATAGAACTTACAGCTAGCTATTTCAACAGTAAAACGATAAGACCTCAATTGTCAATTTAGTACTATGCTTAAATTCATGCGGCCGATGTTTGCAAGGTAAAAAACGCTTCAGAACAATTGTCATGAAAATATTTATAGAAGACAGAGGGAAGTTACGTTATTGATTCAAAGAAAAAAACTCGCAAATACCTGAAAATGATTTTGAGGAAATCTTCTCAAGAGAAAAAAAAATCCGGGGAATTTTCAAGTTCAAAAATTGAACCAGGAAGAAAAATTAGACCAAGGGTGCCTTGTTCTTTTGAAAGACACGAATGAACAAAAAAAAAAGCCTTGAAAAATGAGATTAATGGTCTGATTTCGTTGATCCATCATCTTGTCAAGTTGGAGTAGCGATGTCCATAAAAGAAGCAAACATTCCGGCTTGCAAGTAGTTGGTGATTAGATTCAGAGAGAAAAAGGATGCTGTTGGTGTGCCGAGCTGGCAAAAGAAACATATAACAGTCGATTCCCCAATCACGTGACCAGACTAGAGTGAATACACAAATATAAATCTGTCCCCCTCCCCGCATTTTCGCTCATTGCATCTGTGGTAGACTTCTACAAATCTGCCTCACTGATCGACCCGACCAAATACTGGGAAAAAATAATATATATATTTTTTTAATGCGTTGTTTGTAGAAAGGACAAATAAAGATGATCTTGGCTGTGAAGCAATATGCCAGAATATGCCTTATGCTCAGTTTTACACTAGATCTATAAGGTCGGGTGCAGAGTTAATCTGAAGTTACTACCTGCCACCGATTGCAGAATCATGTGACCTTACAGCTTCATCCAGTTTTGCAAGCGTGGGAACGACAAACCTGAGAAATAGAGACAGCCACCACACATAGGAGTTGGTCACACTCGTGGACATCGTAGAGGAAAATGTAAAATTACGTTTCGGATGAGGGCGCCGGTCGTGCTTTCAAACTGGTGAAGAGTAACTGACGATGTATTGAGTTGAATAAAATGTAATGTTAAATATCCAGTCTCATTTTTTCTTTAATTCGCACAACGATTTTATTACCGCTGCTCATTTTTTTTTTTTTTTTTTTTTTGGCAAAATATATTTCGATCTTTCAATTTTAACAATTTTTCACCTACTCCAACCCAGAAAATCAGTTTTAACTTTTATTGTGTGATACAACACCAGAATCTGCATAACAACACTTGAACAGAAAAAAAATCTCTTTAGAATCAAGATAACGAAACATTATAACAAACCTCCCGTATTTTTACTACAGATATGAAGTTGTAACTTTTGTACAAAAAGAGGCTTCAGATACATAGAAGTTTAAATTATCATATTTCTATTTTCTAACCAATCAGAGCCCTAAAAGTGACTCTACATTTTCTAACCAATCAGAGCCCTAAAAAGGGGGCCTGCATTTTCTAACATCTGCAGACGATCTTTAGAATACTCGAAAGATCAAATCCTTGCAAATTTGAATACTTTTTCCTACTTAAATTATCAAATAAAAATTAATTAATAGATTTTAGCCGATTATAACTTAAAAAAAGCATTCTCAGTTATTAAGCTCAGTTTTGAGCCGATGATGTTTCTATAAATTTCGATAAATAAACTTCAACAATTGCGAGTGGTATCTATAGAACTCTTATAAATATTTTATTTCCTTTCATTTTTTTATTTTCAGTATTCTTTAGAAATAACTACAGAACTTCCATTATCGCCAATCAGTTTTTAACTTTTACTATATTACGTCTACTATTACTGTTGATACATAGACACACGTTTTCAATGTAAACATAATCTTGGGTTTCAAAAAGTAACTGTTTGACGTTTACAAAGGCTGACGATATTTCAAGTCTTATTTGGATGTTTGTAATTATATCATCATGTTTATGAAAATTTTAAAATATAAATGAATTTCTTAAATTTGTAGAATTTTATTCCTCTGACCAAGAATAATGTTCCTTACACTGATTAATGTGCAGACTAGCGACCTTCTGAACACATTGGACTATCCTATAAAGTTCTCTACCAACGGTGACAGTTTCATAATTATGTGGTAAATTTATTTACACGTACTGTATAGTACAAAAGGCTACTTTTGAAGAGTCCATAGTTGTTTATATTATGTAAAAACATCAAGAAATATTCTCATATAAAGCTAAAAAATAAAAAGTCCGAGAAAGATTTTCAGATTCACTTAGTGTTCTTGTAATTTTCCGATATCAACGCTGTATTCACTTTCGCCCTAATTCCATTGGAAATGGTAGAAATTCGTTTCTCTCCACCATCTACTATGGGTTAAGTAGACTGAGCTCTGTGATCTTTGGGGTAGCAACTAGTTTACGAGAAGGAAAGCTCTGAATTCCAAACATTTGTGTAGGTGAAGGGAAACTAATCCACAATATTTCCTAAAAATGTATTGTAATTTATAGATTTTCTTTCATTAATCGTCTCACCCCAAGCAAGGCGATAATGCCGCTAAAATGCAAAGGGTTACTGACGGTGAAAAAAAAAATAGAAAAATTAAGAAAGGAGACAACAAACAAACAGGCTTTAGGAAGACAGAAGATGGCGATTGACGTTGCGCTTAAATTTTTGAAAAATCCTAGGTTACAGAGTAGCAAGAAGCCGAAAGTGAGTTTCACAAGTTAGAAGTGCAAGAAAAGAAAAATATTTGAATAGAACTTACAGCTAGCTATTTCAACAGTAAAACGATGAGACCTCAATTGTAAATCTAGTATTACGCTTTAATTCTTTCCGTCGAGATACCAAGGGAGAAAACTCATCAGATTAATTGCCATAAAATATTTATAGAAAAGACAGAGGAAAGCTACATTACGACAGTGGGAAAGTGATTGAATTCGTGATGGCTTTCGCTTCTCTTGGTCAACAGTGTTTGGCATGCTGTTCTTCTTCACAAATTCAAGGGCTATTGGGTCACCGGTCGTATTTTCGGTTTGAACCAATTTTTCTTTAAAAAAATCGTGTAATGAAAGTCGTGTTGAATGGACACTCATCAATAGGGGAGGTGTCCTCTAGGGCTCTATCCTTGAACCTACCTTGTCTCTTATTTTCATCAATGACCTTCCTGGTGTCACCAGTTCTCAACTCGGTATTTAAGCTTATGATACGACTATTTCTTTCTGTCTTAATAGTAAGTTCGATAAAGTAAAAACTGGCAGCTGATCTCGAAAGTTAAATTCAATCAGGTGGTAACTGTGGTGAGAAATGACGCCTCTAAAACAAAACTGCTGCCTTTTAGTCATCTGTGAGAGCCATTTTTACCTTCCATCAATATGGCTCATGCTAACCCCCAGGAGAGCAACTCATTGAAGTGAAGCTTGTATAATATGTTGTTACTTTTATTGCCTTTTATTCCAATTACCGTGATCCCCCATGTATAATACGCACTTTTTCTAGAAAAAATAATAAGAAAAATTAGGGGTGCGTATTATACACAGCTACAAAAATCTTTTAAAAAATTACCGTTTCATAGGTCGATTTCATAGCGAAATGACTATTCACCACAAACATACGACATTTAGACACTAACATTCGGCGATTGCGACCCCATAAGAATGTCAAATACAATCATAAGTACCTAACAATACTTACAAATGTAAAATAAAATAAGAATTATCATAAAAGTAAATTAAAATTATGTTATTCTATGTTAAAACCATTTTAATAAGAGTAGGAAACGCTGACCGTAATGATTTTGGAGAGGTACAATTTATAGGGTTTGATTACCAAACAAGGAGTGCGTATTATACGCGAGTAGAAGCATTTTCCCACACTTCCAGCACAATTTTAGGGATACGTATTATGGATGAGGGTGTATTATACATGGGGAATTCCGGTATTTTTTCGAATACACATATTTGAATGTAACGGCTTCTCACTGGACATTTTGGTAGGTACCGAATATTTTAAAGAGAGAATGTATTCCATCCTTAATTCTTAAACGTATTTAACTTGAAGGAACGTTTGGAACTTTGTTTCTCGATCTGTCTATGACTGAATAAGCAAATATTCTTTTACTCTTTCCGTTTGAAACACCCAACCCACCTACCTATGGGTATAAAAGGCTTAGATATAAAATCTGAAAGATAAATCCTCTTTTAAGCGACGCCAACTTTAAGGAAAAGGAATTAGTGGATTGCAATGATTGTCTATGTCGTGAAGGAATATGGCATAAAAAACTTACTAAATGTAAAATGTTTTCCTTCATTATGAAAGATATCTGCAGAAAAAAAAATGAAAATTTGCTTACTAAACGTAGAGTGAATTCTATGAATGACGTTCTCGGATTCTTAATAAATAAATACACTTAAATCACTAGGTCAGTGTATCAATTAAAAAAAAAAGGTTCTAAGCATTAAAAAAAAGACATTCATCAAACAAGCCTCTGTATCCAATGCAGCGTTCTGTTTAACATGCTGGAATCACTAAGGGCTAGTAATGACTAAGTTGCAATGAAAGAGCCACAAAAGTAAAATAATGCTTACTTATTGCTTTATTTTGCTTTTAGCGAATACAATTGGTTCAACAACATCACTTCACTAAATAGGATTATGGCTTGGGTGATTAAAGTAAACATCTGGTATTTTCGGTAACATGTCGCGCCAAGAGGAAATGAATCATTCATTTTCGAGCAATAGAAAAAGTTATATGTGCTCTTATTATGCTGGTCAAAAATGAGTAGCAGGAATCTGGAATAGTGGGTGAACATTAAGTGTTGTGTGAAGATTGGTAAAAGTGCTAATGAAACATTAGAGCTATTAATAATAGCTTATGGGGAACATGTTATGAATAAATCGAGTGACTCTGAGTGATACAGGCGGTTCAATGAAGAGGGAAAATATATGCACAACGATGCAAAAAGTTGGCAGCCAAAGGCACAAAGTACGAATACAAATATTGAGGTAGTGTGAACCTAGGTGAGCTCAGATCGAATTGTGCTACTGATAGCAGAAGACATGAATATTAATAGGAAACAGTGAAGCATAGTAGGATTTGGAAATGAGAAAAATTATGCATTTGGAGCTTGTGAGTACCTGCCTAAGAAATCTATGACACAAAAAGGTTCATCCGCTCAGATTTAGCCTCCTGTGATTATTGGCTATTTTCAAAATTGAAAAATACCCTAAATGGACAATGAATTATTGACATCACTGACAGCAATACGTAACTCCATTACTAGGATGTATTACGGAAATTTAATCCGGCAATGGCATATTTGTCTCACAAAGTGCATAGCTTCAAAAGGAGACGGACTTTGAAAGTGAGACGGACCGATAGTGTGTCCATGAAAAGCAAACTTTGGAAGTGTAATTTATAACTACGACAGATATATCTATACCTTCAAAAATATTCTTAGCAAAACAATAAAAATGAAAGCAAGTACACGACAGGTTGAAATTTTATGAAATATGTATTCCATAAAATAAGATAAAAATTACGGCATGTGTCTGGGTGTGGAAAAAGGGAAGACTTTCTTTAACAATACTCTATATACAAAAGTGAAGGAAAAGAGAGAGCCTCTTTTTAAAAACGTAGGTTTTAAAGGCACCAGTCAGTCATCTTCTATTACATATATCTCCTACAGCCAATTGTTTTTGTCTCCCGGAAATTAAATTGTCACATCTCGTATTCAGGTGCGATGAGTAAATTTTATCTTTTTAATTTCGCGCATGCGCGTTGATTGTGTTTGATTTTGTCGACTGCACAGTATATTAGGATCAGTTGGACACTCCGTCAAATTTGGAAACGGCATGCTGTATTGCTTGGCATTCGCACCGGGAGCTCCAGTACGAACATTTCAGGATGTTTGGTGGTCATTCTGAAGACAGTGCAAAGGATTCGGAAAGGTTGGACGAGTCTAATGGGGATTACGAAGGTGTTTGGCGTGATCACTAGTGTTGGTGACATTATGCCTTCATTCATCTTCCCACAGGGCCTCAGACTCAATACAGAGGCCCACATCAAGTGACCTGAGGAGGTAGTACTGCCCTAAGTAATGAGGGTGGCTGCTGGAAGACCCTATGTCTGGCAACAGGATTCTGTACCATGCCACACAAGCAGGAGAAAACTATAATGGCTTCAGACAATTCCTGCGACCACATCACACTTACACCGAACTCCCCAGACTGCAACCCACTTGATTATTATGTGTGGGGCGCAGTTGAACGAGAGACCAACAAAACTCCCTGTAGCACCAAAGATAAACTGAAGGCAAGGATTATTGCAGCAAGCATCAACTTGAACAAGGAGACCGTCCAGAAGAGATGCAGGAGATTCCGAATTCATCTGAAGACCGTGGTTGAAGCCAATGGTGATTTTATTAAATAAATTTACTCTTGAGTATATCGAGATATTTTTCGTGTAATTTTGGTAAATATACCTGTTAAAATAAAATGTCGCTGTTATTTTCATTTTCATATTTACCCAATTGAAACGACGATTTATCTATCGTAGGCACAGTGGTGAAGGAGAAACAAATATTCGTAAACATACAAATTTTTATAAATAAACATACTTTTCATATAATTAACAGATGCATAATATCTAAATATGCATAGAAAAAAAGAAAAGAAATTGATTTATTAGAAATAAATCCCACTTATCCATTTTAATGGGTGAAAAGTATTCGTATAATGCAAATTTCAGATTTAAAATTCTTTAAGTTGCTTTAAACTCTAGATTATTCAAGTGAAATATTCTAGAATCTTCCAATAATTCTATCAGTAGTTTTAGCCTAAAAATACAAACATAACATTCTGTAATTGATATTCGTGCAAGGTTTTCATCGTGGCAAGAGGTAAAGAACTGACAAATTCTCAAAAAGAACTGTTATTACGCTCTGGAAAGATGGTAAAAGTTACAGAAAAATCTAAAGCAGCTTGGATATTCCATTTACTACCATTAGTTCATTCATCGCAAAGTATAAAAAAAAACTCAAAACTGTTGAAAACCAAAGAAGAACTGCGGCTCCACGGAAGATTTCTGCAAGATCTTCGAGGAAATAAATGTCTCAAATTAAACAAAATCTAATGGTTACTCGTCAAGAGTTGCAGGATGATTGCTTTCATCAGGAATCAGTGTCACTAAACAGACAATAAGCAATGAAATTCATCGGAACAATCTGAAGTTACGATCCCCTCGGAAAACACCACTGCTATTGAAATGACACAGATATGCCAGGTTGAAATTCGTTCGTGAAAATAAGAATAAGGAAAATCGTATTGGGAAAGAATATTATAGACAGACGAAACCAAAACTGAGTTGTTCTGACGATGAATGATTGTAACCTGAATGAAGCTTCATCCTTGAAATGCCTATTGAGTTTCAAGTTCATATCTATCGCTAAAGATGTTGAAAAATTGTTGGTTCCTTTTACCGCTTCAGAAAGTAACTCCTACCATGCTCTTTCTTTACAAGTATCAGATTAGACCAAAAATAGAGTATTGTTGCCATATCTGGTCTACAGATGCTAAGTTCTCATTCCCCTATCCTTCTGCTACACTTCATCTTTACAAGAGTCAGATTAGACCAAAACTAGAGTATCGCTGCCATATCTACAGATGCTCAGTCAGTCCTCACTCCCCCAATCCTTCTGCCACGCTTCATCCTTACAAGATTCAGATTAGACCGAAAATAGAGTATTGCCGATATATCTTGGCTAGAGATGTTTTATCCTAACTTTCCAGTCTCGAGAGAGTTCAAAACTGTTTATTCAGTTTTGTATGGGAACTCTTATTCTCCACTCTACAAATTCTTTCCCACAAACGCAACGTCGCAAACCTGTTACTATTTCCATGGCAGATATTCAGACGAGCGCTATTATTTTGTTCCACCAGTTCAGACCTTTGCAACCAGTATACGTAATATTTCCTCGTAGTCGAATCACCATCATGTCTTCGGTATCTCAAATGTAAGGAGAAAGACCCATTCAGAAAACCTTTTTCCAAGAACTTCCTTGAATACAATAATTTTAATATCTTCATGTCAAGGGTCAATCGTTATCTGACCTCCTTATCCTCGTAATCTTTATTTGCTATCACCTCCTCTTTTATTCATCTCACTCACTTTATTAATGATTTTAACAGTCATACTCTACCTTGAATGGCTATCGGGCTTTGTATGTGTGAACTTCGTATAAGAAAACCAAAATTTTATTCTAGGCGTATACTCTGATTCTCAGGCAGAAGTACTACTGATCCATACTTTGTGTCTACTATCCTAGTTAATAATCGTTATATTGCCATCAGAAGATTTGATTTTTCTAGTTTTATGCTATTTTGCTAAAGGTGTTCCTTTAATCAAGCTTCGCGACACTTCGTTATAACAGACATCTTCTCCTTTGTTAAAACTTGTTAAGCGATAAATTGTTCGATGCTAACAGGGAAATTGTATCGAAAGAAAGAAAAAAAAAACTGTTACTCCTGCTATCAGTTAGAGACAAAATGATACAGACGCTTGTAAGTAATATAATATCGATGTGGAATAAATGAGTTAAAAGATATCGGCACGCTTAGAAGCTTCAATTTGATTGGAGGATTCTAGTCCTGATTTGCATGAATGATTTATGGAAATTCACTGGAGATTTTAATTTTAAATGATCCCTAAAAAAAGCAAATTCAATTGGAAAATTCCGAGAATTTTAAATATCGATCGATGTCACTTGTCAGAAAACTGAACATCAACACACTAAACTGATTTTTTCATTCCCTGCTTTTTGTTTTTTTCTTTGTTGTTTTTTTCTTTGTTGTTTTTTTTCTGAAAAACGACATGCACAAACACTCTACAAAGCAGATCATATTTTATTTTATTTCTTATTGAATGACTGGAAGAGATCCCAACGAATCGACAACAATGGTGTCTTCTTCCAAGTGAACGCTTCTGATTGGATCGTTTAATTCAATTTCTCTCTTTTTTTATTCTTTTTTTTTTTTTAGCTTGAAGTTCCCGTCTCCTTTCACAGGGAAAAGGGACTCCATTAGCCAACCCTTAATTAAAGGATTTTGTTGGCGAATCATCAACACGATAGCTGGGTGTGGTGTTGACGCTTCTTTTAAAATCCTTTTAAGAAGTGAAAAGGAAAAAAAGACATTTTCTTTCTTCGATAAGTAATTGAATCACTCATGTGTTTGCCTCAGCGATTGGTCAGTGAAACTCTGTTCGAAATACGACTTTGCGCTCCTTGCCCCAAATTCAGTTTAAATAAAGAAAACTTTTGAAAAAAAGGGGACTTCAAATCATGTTTATGTGTCAGATCAAAGACAATAAGAAAGTCATTCTTAATTCTAAACCGTCCTAAATATATTTACAGACAGCAGCAGTCTGTACTTTGGCAGATTTTAATCACTGGTCCCAAAAATAGTCACTATTTTTAAAATACTTAAAAATGTCTTTGGCTGTTTATAGATTCAAACTATAATGTCAACAATTGACAACTACATACTGTTATGAGATGGGTACAATGGTGCATATTTTCAATCAATGTTTGTCAGTGTAATCTTTTTTAGATGTGAAATATTTCTATATAGTTATTTTTTTGAATTTTAAAAACGGAATATACAATAGGAAAATGATTATATATATATATATATATATATATATATATATATATATATATATATATATATAAACTGATTATATCTATCTACTTTTGGAAAGTGCCTGAAACCCCACGCTTTGTTAGCGAAATTGGATCGAAGTGACAAGTGATCGTGGCCGAGAGCTTGAGTGTGCTGGACTTGTTCAAATTGTTGATCACGCTAGATAAAATGGTCTTTCCCAGAAATTTTAGAACTTCGTCAGACTAAAGCAATGTTTCTGTTAATGGAACCACATATAATTTATCTAACATTGACCTGGTACATAAAAATGTATATATTATATCTCCCATATAAATATGTAATAGATTTTGTGTGGGAGGAATTTTTGAAAAATTCAACGAACACATGTTTAACATTATATTATTTATTGCTACATACACAGACACTAACTTCAAATCAGAAACGAAAATCTCTTGTTTGTGTGTCATATCGAAGACAATAAGCAAGTCATTCTTAATTCTAAATTGTCCTAATTAAATTTACAGAGTTTATACTTTAGTAGACTTTAAACACCGCTCGCCCAAAATAGCCAATATTAATTAGAAAATATTTAAAATTGTCTTTGGTTGTTGCTAGATTCCAAATTATTGCCTCTAATATTAACAATTGATAACTACATACTTATTTTTCGGAATAGGCTAACGACAGTAAAATGCAATGACTTTCCAAGCGTAGCTTAGATGTGGCAGAAGGCCGAAAGGAGAGGAACACCCAGTGAGGATGGAACTCACTACTCAGTCATAATTATTCTAGCCAGACAAGCTTGCTAACCATTACACCGCCACGAGATGCCCAACGACAACAAAATGTATGATGAATATTTTGTAGTAATTTTACATGTTCCGAGACGAGTACAAGGGTATATATTTTCAATTGATTTTTGTCAAAGAAGTAAGGTTTTATTAGATGTGTGAAAGATTTCTATATAGTTAATTTTTTGAAAATTACAAACTGAATATACAGTAGAAAATATAATATACAAATTACAGCTGCCAAATGCCTGGCCATTGCTTAAAGGCATGAAACTTATAGTAGTGGTCGGTCTGTGCACACCTGAAATGTGATTCTTTGCATATATATATAATCCTATATTACACCTTTTATCTTCGAAATAATTTATTCATACTAAAATTTTTAATGATCGAAATATCATTAGTCTGACGAAGGCCATTCGAAGACCGAAACGTCTAACATAGAATTTTTACATTCTTGTCATTCAAGTGTGCACTATTACTCTGATACATAGAGCTGTATATCATAATCTCATAGAATACAACACACACACACACACACATATATATATATATATATATATATATATATATATATATATTCATACATGTTTCATTAAACAATATAGACAAGTGTTGTCATTTTATTTTATAACACTTGTCTATATCATTTAATGAAACATGTATGAAAAAAAAAAAATGTGCTGCCTAAATACACACAATATATATATATATATATATATATATATTTATTTATTTATTTATTTATATATATAGAGAGAGATTATTAATAGTAAATATACATATTCCTCACCATTTGTTACGACATTGAGTTCTATGCACTGTGTAATCTGATTGAAAACTGACCACTGAAAAATGTAAATATTACTGTTAAGACAGCGGACCAGTTGATTGATAATAATAATAATAATATATATATATATATATATATATATATATATATATATATATATATATATTTATTTATTTATTTATTTATATATATAGAGAGAGATTATTAATAGTAAATATACATATTCCTCACCATTTGTTACGACATTGAGTTCTATGCACTGTGTAATCTGATTGAACACTGACCACTGAAAAATGTAAATATTACTGTTAAGACAGCGGACCAGTTGATTGATAATAATAATAATATATATATATATATATATATATATATATATATATATATATATATATATGTATGTATGTATGTATGTATGTATGTATGTGTGTATGACAAAAAAAGAAATTTATAGTATTAACTTTAGCTCTGTTCTTTTATATTGAGCACTTTTATTTTTACCAGTACTCATTGTGCAACATTATATTTATATACATGCATATATATATATATATATATATATATATATATATATATGCTGTTCAAAGTTTGGTGCTCAATATCTGAGACAGAGCATTTGCGGATGTAGACAATGGGAGATATTCGAATAAACACTGCCTATTCACAATCGGTATCGGGCCTTAATGCGTTTTTTCAGGCCAAGTGATGGGCATGTTTCACGCTACAATGCGATCTGAAAATCGGAAGCCTCTATGTAATGTCGATTCCCATATACCCTTCCTCCTCTCTCTCTCTCTCTCTCTATATATATATATATATATATATATATATATATATATATATATATATATATATATATATATATATATGTTATGGTCCAAGGTTAGGACCATGGAAGAACAACACGAAACACAACAGTAGAAATAACGAAGAATATATTACACGAGAAATCATACAAGAAGTGAAAAGGTTAGTAAGACTGTCCGACTGGTTTGGCGTGACTGCTATCAGCTTGACCCGATTCAATACCGTCCCAATACCGTCCGTCTCTATTGAGAGGCGTAGTATATATAGCGTAACGAAGAGTTCATTATGTCGTTCTAGGTAGGGACCATGACAATATATATATATATATATATATATATATATATATATATATATATATATATATATATATATATATATATATAACGAAAACGTGTCTTCAATTTTTGCTTTAATTCTTTGCTCCTAATTTTTCATGAAACATGTAACAGTGCAAAACTGCTGCCGAAATTCATGCCTATACAGATACCTATAAAACGCTGGTAACTTTTTCACGCATTTTATATGATGAAACAATTGACAAAGCTAAGCTATTCATCTATGGATTATACCGCTGTGACACATTAGTCTCGCAGACAGATTCTTCAATGAAATGAGTTCGATCCTCACCAGTGCCTTAGTGTTGTGTTTTTGTGCTAAAGTAAACGTAGCTTAGTCTGCAACACGACGACAACCACAAAGCTAAGAAAGAAAGAATAAGTAGCAGAAACAAAGAATAAAGAAAGAAATAAAAAGTGAAGAAAGAAAATAAAGATAGACAATATACTTCTCCACTAAGTGTTTTCATTAGCCACAAAATGATCGATCACTGCATTAAAATATGAACAATAGAATTATCGAAAAGCCATGACCAACAATATATTTCTCAATAAAATGTTAACGCCTGCATTTTAAAATAATTATATATTATATTTTAAAGAATGAAAACAGACGATTGTAACAGGAACATTATTGTTCGCTTGTTTTAGTTTATTTACTTTCCGTCCGTAGCAGTTTATTCACTGTCAGTGTGAATACGAAACTAGATGTGGTTTTAAAAAATCACAAGCGTTTTCTAAAAGTTGTACATCAGTTGCAACACGGATCACTGTACGTATTTTCAATAGATTTTATTCAGAGCGGATGTGTGTGTAGCGTAGCGGTTAACGGCGCGGCAAATAACATTGGCCCGCAAAATAACATTGGCCCGCCGGCTGCCATTGCATTCGCACAAATACGTTTGGAAGTGTATGAATCCATTTCTCTTTTCTATGGTTAGGTGTTAATTACGAAGCACGGTGGGAACTCCAGCCTAGGTTGCCAACCAGTTTAGGTGAAAGACAACTATGAATTCAAAACCTGTTTGACGTGGGGCTAGCAACTGCAGCCTTTAAAAATCTAGTTGCTAGAGAAGCCACATAGCAACGGATGGCGTAGTTAGGCTGTGTCCTTATGTTTGCACAGAGACGTCTACGGAACGAACTACAACTGGAGTCTCTGAAGGTAAAACTCCTGAAGGAATGGAACAAAACCTGGTTACCATAAGGCCAAGTTAAATGATACGACTCTTTCAATTTGAATATACTCAAAAAAACAAATGTTTAAAATTTGCTGAATACATTAATGATACCCTATTTTGCTGTCGTGAATAAGTTATACACGAAGCTTCCATAGATTACTTTTATCTGCGGTAAATCAGAAATTGTTAAATTATGAACCAGACTGTGAAAAACAAACTTTTTTCTATGGTACCTAGACTTTATGAATGTAAGTGCAGTACTAGATTGACAACAAAGTCTAACAATTTTACAACTGAATTGGCTCGATGTAACCGTAAGTTCTTTGCTAGTACTTTCTTTTCTCGCTTGTGGAACTCTCTTCTGGCTTCTTGCTTAAAAAATGATTAAAAGGAAATTATTCCTATTAAAAATATTCAAATCGTAATTTTAACAATCAGAACTTGAAAGCCTTACATTTAAGTATCCATGGGTGAGTGAGTAAATTACAAGACGTGGAATCAACATTGATAACTATAGAATATTATAATATCTAATTCAATAATTATTGCTCTCATCAAATATTGATAGAAATTCTGTTCACTTGAACATATACTAAATTATATAATTTACGTATATTAATTGCTCGCATTAATAGCTATCATTTTTATTTTATTTCATTGTAGATATTAATATGTAGATAATACTATAAAAGCTACTTGCTACCAAAACCACAGCAGCACCACTCAGTGTTGTGTAGTTGTAAACCTTTGCGCCATAGCATTTTGCACCAAATACGAGTGCCGTCTGGAACAATCATGCCGGTGGGAATTTTACAACTTATAAAAAAAGCAGGAGTTTTTTCTTATTCCTGGAACAAAATAATCGTGACATGGAGAAAACAATAAGCGTGCCGTAGCAAAATAACATCGCGCCGAGGTGGTGGTGGTGGGGGGGGTCTGAAGGGAACAATTTAATCGTTCCGGCATTTATATTTCGTAAAGAAGAACAGCTACTAGAACGCTTTTTTATATATATGAAGATATATATATATATATATATATATATATATATATATATATATATATATATATATATAATTTTCGTCGCATCTACATCGCACCTTCCTCAGTATCCAGCACCATTGTTGAGTCTAGACAATGGAATCTTCCCCGAAATTTCTAATCCATCCATTGCTTAATTTTTGGGTGCCCAATTCCATGTGCGCCAATGCTTATGGGTACTACCATAATCATCATGCTCCACAGATCTCTCAGTTTTCAGGTGAGGTCCTTATATTTTAGTATTTTTTCTTTTTACTTTATTTTCAACCTGTTGTCTGCCGACACAGCCATGTCTACAATTTGTCAGCTCCTCTTTTCCATATTTACAACTGTAAAATTCAGTTCTATTGGTTGCATGGGGTGGTCGCTTTAGATCTCAAAACCTAAAAATATATTTTATTTTCGAAGGCAGTCTCTGTATTATGTCGATATCATTTATATAGGTTTATAGGCTTATATGTTTCATAGGTTTATAGGGTCAATTATATAACAAATTGTTTGTACAATTCTCAATGTATTACTGTCCTTACACTAGTGTATTTGTTTTTATAATACCTTTGAATCAGTGTTTAGTTATGATGTCATTTACAATGTCATATTTTTTCGCTGTAGAGGCAACATTTGATAATTTCAGTATTTTGTCTATTTTCGCTTTGATAGAATTGGTCCTGAAGAATTTGTTCCAGGCTGAAATGGCAACACATTCCTTCTTTTTTTTTCTACATTTTTTGTACATGAATGTTTATCGGCGAAAGTTTCTATTTATTTATTAAGTTCCCTGTGGAGTGTTTTCTTTCCCCATTTTCTCCCTTATTGCGTTCCTCGTCGTTCCCGCCTTTTTCATCGCTCTCTCTTTCATCGCAAAAAGAAAAAGGTTATGAAAAGCTAAAAGGAGAGGAAGTTGCGGAGAACCATGATCGCCAACAACCTGAAGGGACACAGCACATAGAAGAAGAGATGAAAGCACACTAACAAAGTGAGCCTGCAGTACAAATATACAAAGAATGATTAAGGTTATAACACGCACTACAGCCAAATGAGTGACATTTTTTGATAAAAGCATCGCATAATCTTGCGAACAGAGCCCAGTTAGAAACACTTAGAATTATTTTCAGGTCGGGTAACGCAGTCCGCTCAGACAGTCTACAATTGAGGATGTCACCAAATATCTAGATGTAACTCCCAAGTCGACTTGGCTGATTCATCCTTCAGTTTGTTTTTATCAATTCAACCCAAATAAGGCGACAACGTTACTAAGGCGCAAGACGCTACTGGTAGTGAAAGAGAATGAGAAGACTTTAGAAGAGACCGAAAACCCAATCCTAAAATGGGAACAAGGGATAAACCTTTACTCTTGTTTAAAGAAAAAAAACTCATAACACCGTCCATGATGCACTCCCACTACCCACTCTCGTGAATAGAGGTGTAGAATGCGTCAACCCATAGGGAATAATCCCACCTGATGACGGTCAGCAATCTGTGTTAATAAACGGGATATTTACTGTAGTCCACCTAAATTGCTCAAGGCAAAACATGTAAATTCTAATACTTCCAATCAATTAAAGTCAGAAGTCATGAGAACCATGGCCGGTGTAGCAGTGGATATTTGCAATTTGCAGTAGCATTGTGTTAATATTTGTAATTTGTCAACCCAGTTTGCAAGTCGGCTAACTTAAAAGAGAGCGAGCTAGAAATCTATTGCTTGAAACCGTCGTCTGTTTCTCTAAGATTAATTCGATTACGTGGTATATTGATTATTCCTATTGATTACTTGGGGAGTGATCTACTCTGCCCAAATGGGCCTCAGTAAAGTAGGGTAAAATTAAAACAAAAACACGCAACACTAATTAAATTCCCATTGTTCAATCAAATGGCAATAATGCTAAAAAATCATAGACTGAATTTTCTCGAGGCTGACAATTTTTTCGGATTTCTTCTTTCTTTGTTATTCGAAACCAGCGAAGTTTTATGTAGATACGTTTAGAGATCGGTCTAATAAAGCTAGGTTGTATAACGGCAAATCACACTTCCGTGGATAATACGCCTCGCTTAATTCGGACGTACTGATTGAGAGAGATAGAGATGTTTTTGTATTTCAAATGGCCTGTTCATATCTGATCGAACAATTGAGATTGAGTGATTTGATTTTTACGGCTTATCAACCCTTTTGTGGTTTATTTAAAGCCAAAACATATTTCAGATTGTCGGCGGTTCCTTACAGTACCTGGTGTTCCCAAGGGGTCCCCCAAGTACTGACCGAGCTCGACGTTGCTTAACTTCAGTGATCGAAGGAGAACCGGTATTTTCAATCTGATTTGACTGACTGAACGAAAACGCAAAGAAAAAGTATCTGAATGTGAATACTTACCGATCTCTTTATATATGTTTTTCTTATCCGAATCCAAATCAGCATTTGGCGACGTCTCCTTAGTTGGTTCAATGAGCTTTTATTAACGACACCACGTTAACGAGTATATGAAACCCATCCTTTGATCATGCCAACCCTGACTTTCGTTTTCTTGTGGATTCAGCCTTTAGCACAGCCAACTTAACAACGAGAGTCTGAAGCTTCAAATCTTTAGAGTAAAACATTGACGGTAGCCAATCTACAAAGCAAAAACGTTAAAAAAACAAATTGTCTCCAGGTGGTCATTTTTATATTTATAAAATATAACCAGTTTTATTTTTGATTTATTGATCTCATTGCTTAGATATTGTCACTCTAGTTGAGAAGTGGTATTTATTAATTTGTAATGATTCGATCAAAATTACATTTCAGCTATCATATATACTATTGTCCCTCAGCGGTCGAGATGACTGGTGACAATGCACGGAACAGAAAGTTCAATATCGCTTCCTTTATCATTTTTACTCAGTACAACGAAAGAAAGAAAGAAGTAGATAGAAGGGTCGACTGAAAAGTTCATAGGCTGACCAAGATCCTCTCATAGAATGTGATCGAATGAGGTTCATTTTTCAACATGATCTCCCTAGCACTCTATACACTTTTTACATCCGTGCTACAGTACTTGGATTCCATTTGGGAAGAAACTTTCATACTGTTGGTCAAAAAAATGATTAACAACAGATATGACGTCATCATAATAGTGATACTGGTTCCCAGTCAAGTGTTTTTTCCATGTTGAGGAACAGATGATAGTCAGATAGCGCTAAATCAGGAGAACAGAAAGGGTAATCAACTAGTTCAAAGCCACATTCACGCACAGCAGCAATTGAAACCAAAGGCTTATGGACTGTAACATCGTCCTTATGAACAAAGATTCCATTCATTTCCTGGGCGTTTGTTCTTGATAGCCTTTTGTGACTGCCTCAGCAATTTGGCATAATACTCTCCATTGATGGTGTGGCCATTTTGAAGATAGCCAATAAACACAATGCATTTTGCATTTCGAAAAACTGAGGCTATCATAATACCTGCAGATGTGGTGGGGTATTTCCACCGTATGGATTGTCCCTTTGTCCCTGACTCAAAGTGATGAACTGAACACTCATTCTGGATTAGGAAACGTTCAAGGAAACCAGTTGGATCTGTCTCAAACAATGTCGGATTTTTTCATGATGTGATCAGCTTGGTACGGTTTTGATCAGGTGTCAGAAGGCGTGGCACCCACCGAGCAGGAATCTACATCAGGCTACGTTCAATCTCTCACGGGATATGCTAATAGCATTGTCCACTTGATTTATAATCGATCGTCTGTCACCCATCACTATGTGGGGAACACTATCAATGTTTTCCTCAGTGGTGGCAGCTACAGAACGTCCAGACCTTGAGTCATCTTCAAGACTCTCCCTTCCTCTCCTAAATTCAGCTAGTTCCTTTTGCACACTTAATATGGTTGATGGGTCATCCCCTAATATGGCAACCAAATCAGCATGAATGTATTTAAGGGCCAAACCCTTTTTTCTGAAGGTATTTGATAACACCACGATGCCAAAATTTATCCATGTTCAAGAGAAGTTACTACTAGTTTCATTGGAGTAGTCTTTGAACAGTTAGATGTCAGATAACCTGGAAATAAACAATGCAGTTATTAATAAGAGCTGAAATTAATACGTGCAACATTTCAAAGCTCTAGCATCATTCCTTCATAGTCAGACTGTGAACTTTTCAATCCACTCTCATAGATAGATAGATAGATAGATAGATAGATAGATAGATAGATAGATAGATCCTTTTTTTCTGAAGTTCTGAGACGAGGCATTGTTGCTGTAATATATTTATTCTTTCGTACGAGTTCGGCTGCCGCATTCTTCAGCCTTCCTCAGATGTCTGGGACACCTTTCTATACCTAGTCGAGGAAGAAGGTGTAACTGTCGGTTCTAACACATCATGTCGCTTGGCTTCTATGCTAAGACCGTATACATTTCTACGCTATACAGTCCAGGAATAGAACTCACGACTTTCAGGAAATACGAAGCGCTTTACCTACAAAAACAAAGAAAAACACAAAGAAATTCTCCCGAAAGAACCAATGCATAAAAAGATAACTGCTCTGATGCGCATTACTGATTGAACCGTAATCCTTATGATTTCCAATTCACTCTTCTTTCAAGCGGAAAAAAACCACTGAATAATAACTCGTCCCCAAAATCCTGAATCAGCAGTTATGTGCTTTGACAGAAAAAAAAACAAAATTTTCCAGCTACATCGTTGGCCAGATTTTTTATAGTAAAAGAATATTATCTTGAATAAATGAATTGAACTCAACCGAAAGAACGGCAACATAACCAAATATCAATCATTTTACGGTTTTGTGATTTCAAGTTCCATTAAATCCGAACGGCTAAGATTTTGAGTAACAACATTCTCCCAGAAAGTTTTCCTATTATGCAAGTTTAAGAAAATGGTGTGTGCCACTGAAGAGAAATTCATTGTTAATTATTTTATCTGCGATGGAATGGATTGTATTTGATTTTTTTTTTTTTTTTTTTTTTTGGTAAAGCATAGTTTCTGGTCATAGGAAATGGAAGATCGAAATTTACCAAGAGGAACGAACGAAAACGGAAAACTTATATGAGGAAAAACTATCTATATAGAGAGAGTCCGTACTGTGTGCATGAAAGAAAGAAAGAAAGAAAATAATTACATTTCATTTATAAAAAAAAAAGTGAATGCGAAGCAAAATCCAAAAATATTATTAAAGCAAACGACATATTCCGCCAACATATTAAAAGAATGAAACACGAAATCAATAAACAGGTTACGAAAGAAAGAAAGAAAGAAAGAAAGAAAGAAAGAAAGAAAGAAAGAAAGAAAGAAAGAAAATTTAAAAACAAAAAAGGAAGCCGAAAAAATAAAAATGAAATAAAAGACAGATAACAAAAAAACAATAAATCACAAAATACTGATACTTGGAAAGAGAAGTCTGGTGATAATCAAAAAAGAAAGAGGAAGAAAAAAGAGAAAGAAAAAAATGGATGAAAAACAGAAGAAAGTCATGGGCAGAAAAAGAAAAAAAACATTAAGAAAGTCAAATGAAAACAACAGCAAGTAAAACGCCATGAAAATGAATAACTTATAAAGAAATTGTAAATATATGATGTACAAAAAGAAAAAGGTTGTCGAGAAATTATGAGCAAGCTAACATCGCTAGACTATTCACTCTGCGTGAGTGGCTTCAGTGACCCTGTGTCAGTCTAAGTTAAAGTTAATAAATATCCATTAAGAAAGATATTCAATCAAAATAGTCATTTAAGAAGGCAAAGAGAAATATCAAAAATATCAAATAATATGCAAGAAACTGAAATCAGGAAACCAAAAAAATAATGGCGGGAAAAAGATGACAGGAAATAAAGAAAAGATGCAAAGACTGAAACGCAAGAAACAAAAAAAAAAAATGGGAAGAAAGAAATTCAGAAGCAATGAAAGAAAAAGGGAACGTTAGGAAAAGTGAGGGAGAGAGAATGAAGTTGTCGATGGTGGAATTAGTGTCTACGTTATCCATTAATGGAAAGTCATCAGTGCCGAGGGACAAGATTGGTCGGCGGATGTTACTTGAGGTTCGGGAGAATCCAACGCCAAATTTGATGGGAAGACGAAAAGCGAATAACTAGAGATTTGAAGAACGCGGAGGGGAGCAGGAGAATGACAAAGTGGGCGAGGGTACTTTTCTACGAACTAATTAGAGTGAGTGTTCGCCGGGCTCGGAAGATTAAAAGTAGAAAGACGAGGAAAGGAAGATAAAGGGATATTTTTACCCTTCATCCATCGCCATACTCGTGTCCTTATCCCTCGAAGATTTTCGATGTCATGGGCTTAATGAAATGAATGTGACTGAAGAAAAGTATATGTGGCCCAAAGGAACAAAGTTAAAAGCTACTTTTGATGATGCAGGGACCGATTAGAATTCGACTTGATTTTTCCTTACATTTAAACCGAGCATATCTAAACGGGTTGGGAGTCGATTCCTGGTGCTTTCAAATGAAAATATTTCTAAAGTCCTTTTTCTTGTCTTCTGTGAGAGAGCCAACTTCGAAGTCCAATGGTGTTCGTTATATTCACTAACGCGAAAATACTCTCGGGAAAAGTATCAATCCATCTCCCCACCCAAATATGGGTTAAATAGTAGGTTTTTCTATTTGGTAAAACAACTGTTATTCTCAAAAACGTGTTCATGTAATATTCACAAGTCAAAAAACAAAAAAAAAGAAAGAATTATTCGTACAATCCAAAATATATTTCGGCTTTAAATAACCTACAAAGGGTTGATAAGACGTAAAAAAATAAATTATTCTTAAAATCCAAAATATGTTTCGGTTTTAAATAACTTACAGAAGGTTGATAATCCGTAAAAAAGAAATTATTCTTATAACTCAAAATATGTTTTGGCTTTAAATAACTTACAAAAGGTTGATAAGCCATAAAAAAGTAGAAATTATTCTTACAATCCCAAATATATTTCGGCTTTAAATAACCTACTGAAGGTTGATAAGCCGTAAAAAAAGAAGAAAATATTCTGACAATAAAAAATGTTTCGGCTTTAAAAACCTACAAAGGGTTGATAAACCGTAAAAAAAACAAATCAATCAATTTGTCTTCTGTTAGAATTGAAGAGTTTTCTATTAAATATTTGCTGATTCCTTAGTCGGCTTGACGGACGATTAATTTAGATCAGTGATGGGGCAAACTGCAGCCCGCGGACCTCACGCGGCTCGATGTCGCTTTTTGAATGGCATGCTTAATTTCGTGAAGAAAATAACGTTTATTTAAAATGTTGTTTGATTCTTTTCATTCTCACTTGTTCACTCACATACTCTCATGCATAACCACACAAATAAACCATTATTAAGTACAATGTTTCTTGAATTTTGTAACTTTTCGTTGAAGATAACTTTGTCAGCATTTTAAACCATTAACGATTTTCACTAAGGAAGATCATATGTGTTAACATCTTTTGCTTCAGAAACAGGAAACGTCAATGATAATTATTCTTCTTTTACAAATATTTTTGTATACTCAAATGAATAAATTAGAAACAAATCACATGATGCAGTAATGAGTGTTGATCACGCTGTCATCAATGAAAATATTTTTTTTTAAATTATTTTCCAACTTTTTCAAGATGATTTTCGCCCTCTCTAAATTTCTAACTTTCTGTCCTGGAGTAACAAGATGCCTCACGCGTTTCACGCACGATTTTATTTTTAAATCTTTTGTCATTGCTCTATGCACTGTTATAGCTGAAACTCCTCTCTCACGTGCCAAACGTATTATGAATTGAGTTGAATATTTTCTAATTGATCTCTTTAGCTCTAAGTTGAAATGATGATCCTTCATCCCGTTGTGACCTCCTGATCCAGTTTTCCTCTTTTTTAAACTTATTCACCGTTCTCTTGATAGTTCTTGAATGGACTTTGAAGATGGAAGCCAGATTATGAATGTTGGTACCATTACTGATGGCCTGGATGATCTTTTCCTCAGACCATTGCTCAGTTGGGAAGAGAGTGGGTCTGATACAGAACAATTTTAACCTGCTCTCTTTTTAGCTGAATTCTTACGACAAATGATATGAAGATGGCTAAACGTCTTATCTGAAAACTTGGTAAAAAGAAACTCAATTAATTTCGTTTAGTTTAGATATTAAACATTTGAACAGTTATGATATTACACGATTTGGACAATTTTTCTGTTACAACCGGTATACTTACTGAATTCATATTCTATCAGAATGCAAGCATTTTGCTGCCAGTATAAGTTCTGGATTTTTATCGATCAGAAATACCTAACCTGTCAACTGTATACAACCGCTTCCTCAGATCAATGATTAAAAATTATTTTGAGTGAATGAAAGCCTTTAGCTCTTTGTTAAGACCATTGAGAGCTGTACCAGATAACAGAAGCCACATTATTTTAAACAAAAGTTCTATTGTCCTCATTGCTGTTGTTATCACAATGTTTTGGCTGTTGTGTTCACCGGACTTCATTGGGTGTATATCGATATACACCTGATAAAGCCCGGAGGGTACAACGGCCGAAACGTTGTGAAAAACTCAACAAAAATGAGGACAATAGTCCGAATGTAAATAGTGCTATTATGTTTAGAGAAATAATTGCTATTTTCTGTTGTGCGTTTTTGTTCATTTTTTGTTGCTTAAGGGGATTTTTTTTTTTTAATTTCGCTTTACAGTCAAATAATATTTAAGTGGCAGTGAATTGTTGAAGTTGATGAACAGGACCTGTAAATAAAATCAGATGGAATGTTCTGGAGAATACAGAGATAAATTAGAATAGGTCACCCGGTGATGAAAATGTTGTGGTGTGATTTCAGGTAATTCAATTTATATTCTTCTTCTCATGCGTGAAAAGAAAGAATCGTGCATATAATTTTTTTTTTTTTTTTTCAGTTTCGCTTTTCTTTACTGGAAAGATTTGACAATGGATGACTGAAAAACGATTTTGAAATGGTCAATGAACTCCAGTTGAGGACTTCATACCTTTTCATTATTGACTACAGATTTACAAACGTACTCTATAATAACTATTTAAAGAGTAAAAAAAAATAACTATGGGATAGCGAGGAAATAGGTAAGTTTTGTTTGTTCCTTCTCAGTTTATTGTTCGTCGATAATCAAGAACAAAATGATTTTGGATAGAAGTGACATCCATAATTATTTTTGATTTGGCCTACAAATGTTCAGACGTTGACAGATACTTTATATAGAGATGCATTAACTTTCTATGAGCAGCAAATTTAAAGCTTATTTTTTACCAACATCAAAAGTGCTAACTCTTGATGTCAAGCTACTATTATAAAACCACACCATGCGTTCTAAGCTCTTATACATTTCTCCAAAACTACGGCTATAAAGTTATATATATATATATATATATATATATATATATATATATATATATATATATATATATATATATATATTAGTCCATTTCATAATATATGATGTCATCTGTTTACGAAGTTACGCTTCGAGCAGATAAGAACGTTCGAAATATTTGTAATTTAATATATATATATATATATATATATATATATTAAATACAAATATTTCAAAACGCTCATGTCTGCTATGAAGGTCAGACAAGACGTTCGAAATATTTGTAAATTGTGTATATATATATATATATATATATATATATATATATATTAAAT
Organism: Acanthosepion pharaonis; assembly: GCA_903632075.3. Taxonomy (NCBI): domain Eukaryota; kingdom Metazoa; phylum Mollusca; class Cephalopoda; order Sepiida; family Sepiidae; genus Acanthosepion; species Acanthosepion pharaonis. The sequence goes on from CAHIKZ030000058.1 coordinate 5,833,996, forward strand.
TACAAATATTTCGAACGCTCATATTCTATGAAGGTCAGACATGAACGTTCGAAATATTTGTAAATTGTGTATATATATATATATATATATATATATATATATATATATATATATATATATATATAAATTACAAATATTTGGAACGCTCATATCTGCTATGAAGGTCAGACATGAACGTTCGAAATATTTGTAAATTGTATATATATATATATATATATATATATATATATATATATAAATTACAAATATTTCGAACGCTCATATCTGCTCGAAGCGTAACTTCGTTAGTCCATTTCATAATATATGATGACATCTGTTTACGCAGTTACTCTTCGAGCAGATATGAGCGCTCGAAAAATTTTAGTTTAATTTATATATATATATATATATATATATATATATATATATATATATATATATATATATATATATGCTGGTAATCTTTAATACTTTATGTATTAACTAAAATTATATTGATATACTTTTCAAGTGTCACCGTGATATGCCTACAGACGATAACTCATTCTTCCTTCTTCCTCCCCACTTCTCCTGCTTAACTATTTTTCTTCTTTTTTCTTCCCCATTCCTCCCTCCCCTGCTTTACAATGTGTCTTCTTTTTTTCTTCTTTTCTCTTCCTGCCTAAAAATTATTTAAACGGTCAAATTGTCTTGCCTCTTAACTGAGTACACTTGAACCTAAGTAAATTATCAAAGATGGTTTAAAATCAACCTTATCACTACTTTCCATTTTCAAGATAGACTATTCCATAGTCTTCCTACCACCTCTGTCACCTTATATCAATATAAAACTATCCCTCAAAAACTTGTATTAAAAATAAAAGAAACATAATTCTTTTATAACTAGAGATGTGACCTGATGAACTAGGAAAAATATGTTTTCTGGGGAAATAAATTATAGTCATGGAACCTTACTGTTGTCTCTTTCTTAATTATTTAATATATATATATATATATATATATATATATATATATATCAGGCACATGCCGTCGGTAATTACTCAGGATAGGTAGCTTTGACCTTTATGTAGAAAACCTACAAAAAAATATATATATATTTCATTTTCTGCATAATAATCAGAGTAACCTTCATAATTTTGTTGGATTAGATGCATATTGTGCCACAGAAGGAAAATGTAGCTGCTGATTTATTTTATTCAAGCTAGGCGCCGCCTGCCTTACTTACGTAGGCGGCACATCTCTGACATTAATATATAATTAAACAGTCATTGGCCAGAGTTAAATCAAATCAGGAAGTGGTTATATCAAAAAGTACCCAATAAACAATTCATAATGCCGAAAGGCAGAGCCTTTAAATCAAGAGTCGGCAACCTACGGCTCGCGGGCCGGATCCGGCCTGCGAAGGCATTTTGACCGGCCCGCGAGCCTGATTACCAATGACTCTATTTTTAACATGAGAGACGACCTTCAAATGAAATTTGTTATATGTCATTTTACATAGAATGACTACACATCTCAGTGCACTAAAAATATTAGACTATCTGCCAGTTATCTTTCATGAGACTTATTTTACCAAGTTGCGTTGCCTACGTTTAATGTCAAATAATAGATACATATTTGTTATGACCCTTGGCTACATTAAAAGGTAACAGAAGCGAAAGGAACGATAAAGTGAAAGAGTCCATGGAGGGACTGACATGCGAGGTAGCAGAAATCTAAAGACAGTTAAACATACGCGCATTATACATACATGCCTCATGAATGTGTGGATGATACCGCATGTGTACGTACGTAAGTGTATAAGTTTGCAACTATTTGTACTCGTATGTATGGGTATATGTGCTTCGTTTTTGTTTGATGTGTGTGCGTGTGGTTTGTTTGTGGAACAATTTTCAATAACAGTTTCAAACCTACACGTCATAATTTCATCCATTTCACTTCGGTTGATTTTTTTTTCACTTTGAAGTATTTTGACGTTCCTTGACGAAAATTAATTTTTGTTAGGTGTTTTTTTAATTTTAGATTTTCTTTTGTTTTTCTGATTTCTCAATGTTTATTTTAAATATTTAGGTTGACAGGGGTCTGCATATATAATTTTCCTTAATTTTTCATTAATGGCCTTCGTCCGGCCCGCGACCCGTCATTATAACACGATCCGGCGCGCGAGGTCGAATGAGTAGCCGACCCCTGATTTAAATGTTAAAAAACACAAAAATCAACCACTTACGCTATCATGGTTTCAACTATTGAGGTTTCGTCAGGTGGTAGAGGCATTTGAGTAGACGTTCCGTTTAGTTTAAACAGTATATTTATTTTCATCTACCGGCCTGAATATTCGAGAAATCTCATTAAAGAAAAATAAAGGCACTATTCAGCATTGCCTGATTGGCAACGCCCTTCGCGTCTTAGTTGGTTAACGACGGTTTCTCCTGGAAATGGGTACGCAGGATCGAACCCTGCCGGAGAGCGCATATTTTCTTTAATAAGATTACTCAAATCCACTAAAAATAAAGTTTATATATACATGTGTGTGTGTATTTTTTATATTTTTATTACTAGAATACGGGGTGATATTACAAATTTCGTGATTATCTTACTTCTTTTTATGTTTCATGTCACTTCCAGGCGTGAGAGATCACAACTCTCCACAACTTTCTGGGTTTTGTTGCACAAAGTAACTTTTCACTCTTTACCATATCTCTTTATCTTTGCTCTGCCATCTATTCTCAGAGAATCATTAAGTAATTTACTCCTTGTTTTCCACTTCTTATGACTTCAATCTGTCTTGTGAGTGTTACATTCTCCAAGCCTTCATCAATTTCTTTCTGATTATAAGTTCCAGGCTCCTTGTAGTTCCTTTTTTTTCTGTAGGCGTTGCCCATATGTTCTTTCCATAATATTCTCAGGATCCTTCTGCACGGGTTGACCCAAGCCTTGTGAGTGAAATTGAGTCGATGGAATTGTTTGCGAGATGTCGATGGTTGTGCTAGCACGAAGTTACAAGTCATCGTGACCGAGTGTTTGAACGTACTACCCTCGTTCAAGAACAGTTCACCACACGAGTTCTCAATGCCTACCTATATATATATATATGTGTGTTTGTGTGTATAATATTATAAAGAAGTAATTATCCAAAGAATTAATCAGTAAAGTTAATGTAATTAATGACGAAATCACTTCGCTAACAGATCAATATTAACTTACTAACAACTCTCTTTTAAAAAATTAAAAATAAATTAATTTTTTTTTTCTCACTTGAAATATCCAAAACACAACTCTAGCGTTGAGACACTATACCGTTAATAAAAAGCACACTAAAAAAAAAAAACATCTTTCGGCTTGCAATACCTTTATTTTCCTCTTGGAAATTTACCTGAAATTTACCTGAAATGAAAACAATATTAATACCTGACGATGAAGGAGCGAATTTCTCTAATAGAACATCTAAGCCATCTCATAATTTTAAATTTAAGGATCGAGTTGTTAGTAAGTTAATATTTTATTGATCCGTTAGCGAAGTGATTTCGCCATTAATTACATTAACTTCACTGATTAATTCTTTTAATGATTACTTTTTTATAATATATATACAGCACGAATTAATATATATATATATATATATATATATATATATATATATATATAATCAAACGTGTATAAATGAAAAATTCCAACCTGTATATATCAGATACATAATTAGCAGATTCATTTTATTAATACGTATTTAATGAAAAAGAACTGATAAGTAATTATTGCTAACGTTTTTTTTTTTTTTTTTTTTTTTTTGTTTTCTTTCTTTTTTCGCACAGGAGAGCGTCTGGTTTCGTCTAATAAATGAAAACCTTGTTCGAATGCTTGAAATTAAGTACTCTCACGCGTACTTCTGATTATTATCAATATCCCAGGGTTCTGTGGATATGCTCGACCTTCATATATTCTACATTATTTACATTATTCGGACTACTGTCCTCGTCGGCATATTTATCACAACGTTTCGGCCGTTGTACGCTCCGGCCTTCGTCAGGTGGTTGGAATGTCGAACTGAACCCTTTATTTCGCTCACTGGGGTAGACTGTTCTAGTTCCACGTGCCATGTTTGATAAATGTCAGTTATCAGTTATCCCCTGTTAATTTCCCTCTGAAAGTTCTTCACTGCCTTAACCGGGTATTGAACTCACACTCTTCAGATCCTGTCACTGGATCTAACCAACGCCTTTATCCACTCTGCCATGTTTCTGTTTTCAGCACTGTGCGTTATGGTGATAATTTGCAGGGGTTAAATTTGTAGCCAATGTGAAGGAGAGCCATATTTTTTGTGGCACGGACTTCTAAAATCTGAAGTTATTTTCTAATTATTGTTTATACTCTACAGGGCCGGTACAAGGGTCCCGTGACCCGCCCCCGAATCTATGATATGAGGCCTCCATTCTACTACATCTCAATTTTCATAAGGTTGTATTCATATAAAATACAAATTTTATTCTAACCTTATTATCTACAATAATGGATCATATGCAAACATAGGTGAACAACTCAACTAAAAAAATTGGAAATAAATACAAGTGCGATGGATAAGTTGTCGTCTAAATTAATATGAAAATAGCACTGACATCTCATTTTAACAGATATATTTACCAAAATTACACAAAAATATCTTGAAATATTAAGGAGTAGATTTATTCAATAAAAATGCTATTGGCTTCAACCACGGCCACCAAACGACTTTCGGAATCTCCTGCAACTCTTCTGGACGATCGTTTAAGTTTGTGCATGCTGCCATAATCCTTGCCTTAAGTTCATTTTTGGTATTACAAGGAGTTTTGTTGGTCTCTTACTCAACTGCGTCTCACACTTAATAATCAAGGGGGGTTGCAGTCTGGGGAGTTAGGTGACCAGATGTAAGGAGTAATGTGGTCACAGAAATTGTCTGACAGCTATGACTGAGTACTGCTTGTCTAGTATGGTGCAGAATCCTGTTGCCATACATAGGGTCTTCCAGCAGCCAACCAGGCAGCACTATCTTCTCAAGGTACTTGATGTAAGCCTCCGTATTGAATCTGAAGCCCTGTGAGAAGATGAATGGAGGCATAAATATTGTCATCACTAGTGATCATGCCAAACACCTTCGTAATTAACATGAGACTCATCTAACTCTTCCTAATCTTCTGCGCTGTCCTCACATTGGCACCGAAACACTCTGAAATGATTGTATTAGAGATTCAGACGCGAATGCCAAGCAGTATACAGCATGCCGCTTCCAAATTTATTGCGTCATGGTGCTCTTTTTCTCACAGGCGGTTCCCCCACTGATCCTACTGTGCAGTCAAAAAAAAAAATCAAAAACAAACAACGCGAATGCGCGAAATTAGAATTATCAAATGACGACAATTTACTCATTGCATCATGCAGATACAAATTTGAGACATGTTATAATCGATCATTCTATCTTAAATAAATAGTGTTTTGCGACAATTTTAACATCAATTTGAAGTTTTCTTATTAAAACTTTGAATAAATTAATACTTTCATTCAACATTATGGATGAAAAATAGTGAATTTGATAGTGTTTTTTTCGAGATTTAACATAAGCAAAAACCCAGAATGACGTCAAAATCCGAGAAAATTTTTATCCTTTCAGTTGGGCTTCATTTAATTTGTAACGTATATAAATGTTGGTAGAAAAAAAGCAAATTTGGATAAGATAGCGAGAGTCACAAAGTACTACCCGGGATCCGCAATCAGGCTTAGATCCCCTCCCACCGTTTTTGGTAATAGTACACTCTGGCCCTGATACTTTACGCATATTATTTGCAAGTATTTTTCGTGTGCTTGCACGAATAAAACTGCTTGTCTGTCATCTTTCGTCTCGGTATATAAGGTTGGGCTAAAAAAATTCTTGATCCGACGACGAAGCCCTTCCCCTCGAGGGTAAAAAAAAAAAAACAAAACATTCTGATGATAATCAATTCGTCAGATTTTGTGAATTGGGTCGGACGAAAAGCTTTTCGTATTTCTTTCCTGTACACCTTTTTGTATTTCACATTATATTTTTTTTAACAATTTTCTGCTCCATTTTCTATTTTTAAAATTGTGGATAAGGTAAGAGATATACTCCCCAAAGTTTTGTTCCATTTTTAAAAGATTTTTTTTAATAAAAATGAAGTGATTGTTGGAAATGTAATTCTCCTCACGGCAACCCTCAAGCAAAATAATTTATGTCTGTGAAATGTACGCTTCTTAAAAGGTAAGGATGATATATTTTTTGGAGTGGGTTTTTTTTTTTTTTTTTTCTTCTTCAGTCCATAAGTCTTTTGACATCAATCAATAAGAAATTTATGCCCTTATTTACTGTAGAAAATTCCGGAAAATCCCTCTGTTTACTATTATTGGTTCCTTATATCTAATTCTTGTGATTTACAACATCTGGTACAAGGATACATTGATGGAGCACCCAATGTAAAAAAATACATTTTGTGAAACAAAAAAAGACTCTGCCATTCTCTCTCTCTCTCTCTCTCTCTCTCTCTCTCTCTCTCTCTCTCTCTCTCTCTCTCTCTCTATTTTTGTATAACATTAATTTTTGGTACAATGTCCATGTGCGTCTGTTCACGAAAGTAAAACGAATTCGTTATTAATGAGTTGTGAAGTCTTACGCGCTAAGCGGTTTAGATATTCTGGTCTATTTTTATGGAGAAAAACATGTTGAATATTTCCTGTGTCGTTTTAAGTATCATGAAGTAGAACGGAATGGCGGGAAACGAATTAATTTATATGTGCAAAAATTAAACGTTCCCAGACACCAAAATTAACTTTCGGTCATACTACTGCGATGCCTGATAGGCCTACAATGATTGCAGAAAGGTATTATTTGAATTTTAAAATGACATGTAAGCTTAGTGCAAATTTCCAGATTGTTTTCAGTAGCTACAAAGTTTGATACAAACCGCTTAAGGCTAAGTAGTGAATCCTACTTTCATCGTGTAAGCCTTCAACGTGTGTATCCAGGATATTGATTATCGACGCATAAAGTAAGATTGGCATGCTGAGTTCAAATTTCAGTCGTGGCCCTTGCGTTAAATTTCGCACAAATGGCCTTGGAATAGTATCAATCAATCAGTCTCTTCCTCTAGGGTTAAATAGCTGGGAAGACTGGACTCTTCAGTCATTGTTGGCAAGCAATTTAGGAGAAGGACAAATTCAAAACCGGCCTGAAGAGGAATGGACTCCGTCAGATTATCTTGACCTAAACACATCACTGCTACTACAATCGTAATTGAGGTAGACAAACATAAAAGTTATTTTGGGGGTCCGGAAACGTTAAAAATTGTTTCCCATATAAATTAATAGCAATTGATTCTTCGCTTCACGCCATTTTCGATAGAGGGGAGAACCTTTAGTAATGTCAGTCTTTTCTAAACGTGAAGTGATGTGAAGCGAAATTTCGCAAACCTGGGGGATATCTTCATCTCTCTCTCTATATATATATATATATATATATATATCTGCCTTCTAATTACACAAGATTGTTAGGTAGGTTACTCGGTGTTTTCCTCTGCTCTTCTTGCTTTCACTACGTCCTGTGAGTGTTAAATTCCCGAAGTCCGCCTTCCTCATTACGTGTCCCACAAATTTCACCTGTATTTTTCTGATCCTAAGTTTCATTTTCCTTAAAACTTGCTCGTTGCTCACGTGTTCCCACTATGGTATTCTGAGTATCCTTCTGTAGAACCACATATCTGTTGATTCAAGTTTCCTTCTCATTTATATATTTATAGGAGGATTGATATTACACAGATTAATGTTATTTTCTTTGTTTCTAACGGAATTTTCCTGTTTCTTAATATTTTGCTTTACTTTTGGAAGACATCTTTCGCTATTCCAATGCGCCTTCGGATTTCGGTGTCGCATTTTCCGTCGTCTATTTTAACACTTCGCAGATAGATAAATTTCTGTATTCTTGATTTTCGCATCTCCAATTCGTAGCTCTGTTCCTCTTGTTAACGATTATGTAGTCTGTCTTCTTACAATTACTGATTAGTCCTTTCTTCCAACTTTCTTTTACTACCATGTCTAGGAGTTCCTTCAAGACAGTGTTATCTGCATATTTTATGTTAACATTGTGCCCACAAATAAAAAAAATTCTGATAGAACTTTTGTTTGGTTGTTACATATATTGGTTCGTTTTTTTTTTTCTGGTGTTCTGCGAATGATCTCAAAGAATAAACTTTCATAGCAATTTTTTTTTTTTTTTTTTGCTTCGTAATAATTCTGGTCATCCTTTGAAAATGTTGTCTAAGGTTATTGAAATTTTATTTCAGATTAGAAACCCCTTTGAGATGGAATGCCAAGTATACAAGAATGAGCATGGTTGACATCTTCCACTCTCTGCTTTAAATTAAGTTCACAAAGCTACCAAAGCTGCTCGAAACATTTGTGCTGTGTACAGAAATGATTTCATTCCCGACAGAATGGTACAGAATTGCCTTTCCTGTTTCAAGCAGTGGGAGTTCGAACTCACAAACTCTCTGCATTCTGGCCTACCTGTTCAGTTTGATGAGAACCAATTACACGCGATGATCAAAGAACCGCACCAGATCACAAGCTCAAGAGAGGGCAAGCGCTCATGTTACTGTCGTTTCTCACCTTCACTCACTGGGTAAGATCCAGAAACACGATGCATGGGTGCAACACACATTAAACAAGAGAAACAAGCTCCAGCGTTTCTTCATTGCCACCAGTTTACTCGGTCGACACCAGGCTACTCGTTGATACAAAGAAAGAGCTAGGGTGGGAAGTTCTGCCACACCCACCATATTCTCTTGATTTGGTCCCATTCAGACTACCTTTTTTTATTTTTTTTTATTTTTTGTTGCTTTCTAAAAATTGGAGGGGTGCTTCGTTAAACAACGATGTGGAGCTTAAAAGGTGAATTTTCATGTCATTTCTCTCATCGAAACATTGAACAGTTAATAAATTGTTGGCAGGGTGTCGTAAACAATGAAGTAGAATACGTTGTTCAATGGTTCGTCAGAACTATTAATAAATAATAAGTACTAAAATAAATTTTAAAAAAACGAACGAATGTACGTAGCAACTCAATAGTTCACTTAGAACCGCCTCGCTGTATAAATTGAGTCGAGTAATACATCTTAAAGGAACTTACGATGAAGTGACCTGCCTTGTGGGTGAATTAGTTCACCTGTTTCCAATTAATGTCAGTATTCAAACCCGGGTAAAAGTTGGGACCTCGAATACTGATTTTTAAAGCAGATCCTTTGTAAGTATTTCCGTAACAGTTTTCTATGTTCCTTTCCCCCTGATCTGGTTTTGTGTCATACTAATTTGAGCTTTGTAAATACCAAAATACTCATACTGAATATTTTGTTATAACTGCAAATCGGAAAGGTCATCTCTTATTTACTAGAAAGAAGAAACTAATGGTGTCAATATTTTTAATTGAAAAACCTCTTTTATATACATGATGTAAATAATCAAAATAGTAACAGCGCTCCAACACTACTTATGTTACTTCATTGACAGCTTGTCTGGTATCGCCTCAAAGTGTCGAAATATTTTCAGATTAGATACAGTCAAACCTTAATAAGTTTAATATCCTCCAGAAAAATGCTATGATGAATATGCATAGTTAAAAACAATTTTCTTCTGTTACTTTATGCATTTTCTTTAGAATGATGAGTAAACGCGGTATGCTGAAAAGTTCTCGGCTCGAGCCAATTCCCAAAATCTGATCAAATGACCAAACATTGGCAGATTTTCTTGATCGGGCAGAGACCATTTTCGGCATCCCCTCACAGGTAACAATATTAACATGATTAATTGGCAATAAGAAAAGTAAAAAAAAAAAAATCATTTTCTTACACAAAGTCAGAAGATAGGCCATTTATATTCTGTTTTAATATATATATATATATATATATATATATATATATTATAATGTTTGCTCTGTTCTTACATTGAGCTCTCTGGATTATATCCTCCTTGGAATTATCCATACGGTTTACCAAACAATATAATTAACTATATATATATATATATATATATATATATATATATATATATATATATATATGATATGGTATGTATTAATAAAATACATATTATAATAATATGTATATGTATATTTATTCCTCACCGGTAGCATGACTCAGGAGTTATATATATATATATATATATATATATATATATATATATATATAGAGAGAGAGTGATAACGATATATATTTTATATATCAAGAATAATATTGGAGAAAAAATGTGTGACAAAGTGGAAAAATTTTTTTCTTGGGACGCGTTTCGTCCTTTAGGACTTCATCGGATTAAATTTTACAAATGAGATTGGACACCATTTTGACATAAAAAATGCTACTCTGATCTAAGGAGAAATAATTCACTACGACAAAAATGTCTTGAGAGTGTCTTGATCGAAAGGTCATACACAGTAAATTTGGTTTCTTACAACATTTCATCATTCCTGGCAGAACTTCTATTATCCTAGTGTGGGATATTTACTAACAAAAATGACGGAAAGAAAAAAGAACCAAAATGAAATCGGCCTTATAAAAAAAAAAAACAAAAAAAACAAATTGAAATTTAAAATTCCCAGCGTTAGTGCGCATGTGTAGTCGCACCAACATAACCCATTTAGCCAGATGAAGTCCAAAACGACCAAACGCGTCATAAGAAAACGTTTTCGACTTTGTATTAAGTAAAATAGTGCGACGGTGGAGTAATAGGTAGCGGCTCGGATTGAGGAATCGGAGGGTCGAATTCGAAACCATTACATTCACTTACGTGCTAATACCCTTGGGAAAGGTATGAATCCTCTTCTTTTCACCCCCAGCTATATAAATATAGAACAGAATGAGTTCTATAGCCTTGGATGGCAACTGGTCTACCGCAGAAAAAATGGCAACTTACTGCGGGAAAAAAATCTGCCTCGTCAGTCATGTATCAAAAGATACATGATCGCCTACGCGTGTATCACGCATAGCATTAAAATAATAAATATAAAATAGTGCGAAATGATAACCCGCCACTAAGCAATATCTTATAAGCGAGTTAAAAATGGTCGTACCAGTGCAAAAAAGGATTTGGTTTTTATAAATTTTGAGAACTATCATGTTTAAAGAAATCTTCTATTCAAAAGAATCGAAGTCATGACGTAAAGATTATTTCCTTTGCTGTAAAACATATGCAGCCATTATTTGAACGCTGCCAATGGCGACTTCAGAGTTATATTTTTCGTTCATATTAGTAACATGCATGAATTAAATACACCAAAATGAAACGTTCATGTTCGTATACTCAATATATATTAAAGTTTTCACAATTGGAAACGTTCATGAAAGTAAATTTGTTACTTACAATAAGAAATGTTTTACTTTCGAGTCATTCCGATCAGAAGAGGATTTACGTTTAATTCGATACAGGAAAGTTGGGAAAATGTATAACTTTCGACTCGAACAGAGAATAAAGTAAATAAATGTTAACGACTTTTTTAAAAGTCACTCTTTTTTTTAGTCACGAGTAATGCCAGCTTAGAGAAAAAGTACTAAGATTTCATTATTTAAACATACACACAAATACATATACACGCATTCTATTTTTTATCGTTTTCGGATATGATGAAACCTTAAATGGCGAAATCCATTATTGGATATATTTCGAAACAAATCTACTTTCATGAACGTTTCCAGTAGTCAAAAATTTTAAAAACTTTATCGGGATTATATGTCCTATTTTTAAAAATATTTTATATATATATATATATATATATATATATATATATATATATATATATATATATATATATAAGGGCTGTAGAAGAGACAAATGCTTTTTTTGGGGTGGGAAGGTAAAAAAAAAATTTAAAATTTCTCCTTGAGTTATCAAAGGCCGCCAACATGGTTCGCGGCAAGAACATTTAAAATTTCCAGTTCCTCTAGATTGGCAGAAATCTTCTTTGAAATAATGAAGGACCTTTACAGAAGAATTCTTTCATCGGGATTTTATGGAAATTATATTCTTCCTTACTTTGATAGTATTTTTGTTTGTTTTTTTTTTCCTTTTTGTATTTTGTTAAAATAAAACCCTGTACAAAATACGATTGGTAAAAATACGGCCCTATATATATATACACACACACACTTCGTGGTTGATATACTTGAATATTCCATCTCGATGGTAGAAGTAGTCCTACAGGATTTCATCTGTTTTCAGTTGGAAACTTGAGCTGATTTTGCTACTCTGTTTCTTAATATGTCTACACTAGATGGTTTTATAGGCTTTATGCGGAAATGAAAATACGAGCTATTATTTAGTAGGCATATGAGAGCTACGACTCGATTTCAAGTAATGTCATCGCTTAATTTAACTTCAAATATGGTAATATTAACCATTTCCTTATAAGGGCACATTCGACATTCATTGACCGAGCAGTCTGTACGATTGTCGATTGAAATTTATAAAAGCTTACTCTGAAAACAATTTTTCAGGGAAATAGACTTCTCAAGTCCAGTAACTTATCGCTCTTTCCAGTATTGATGGAAGTTTTTTTTTCTAAGTTTTGGTTTGAAGTAGTACGGAATGTCAACATCTTGACTATGTAATTATTTTCTCGCCGAGTTCCATGTGCTACCTATTTTAGTTGTTGCAAGTTCTCAAGTGATGTGGTTTCTGTTATTTGGTACAGTTCTCTGTAATTCTGTAGCTCCAGTTCACGAAGTTCGAAGAAAGATGGTCTTTGCTAAGACCGACATTCACACGAAGCCATTTTTAACCATTGATCTGAGAAAGCGGTTGTATACAGTTAACAACGTGAATGTGGCTTTTTTTTATTGGTCTTGCTAGGGACTTATATGTTCTTGTGTAGAAGTGGCAACTTTGGGTATCTCTTGAAGTAGGTATTACAGTAATAAACTATTAAGGCAATATCCCATATATTCAACACATTCTTTTCCACCACTCATTACAAGTAAAAAAAATACCGTTTTTACGTGTAGTGAATGACTTCTGTGGGTCTTCGATGATGTTTTTAGGCCTGTTAAACGCAACTGCGTTCATTACACGTTAGATCCAAATGTGCTATCATTCTCAGGGAAATTAACATCAAGACCCTTACAAACATTTGAGTTTTTAATGCTCAGCATGATTCTGTTCAAAGTAGGTATATATAAAATTAAATGTATCCATAATGTATATATTTCATTAAGTTTCATTGAGCACTATCTAAACAGGGCTTCCCAACCTGGGCGATATCGCCCACCGATGGGCAATTTCAACTATTGGGTGGGTGATGAGCAACTGAACAGAAAATGGTGGGCAATTGTAAATTTTAATGGGTGACATAAGATTTTGAGTATTAAAAAAGTATTTCAACATATGCTAATCTCTACCTAAAATATTCAGAGGTGGCTAAATCGGAATAACTTGGTCTCATTGCTAGATAAGATATAAATAGTTCAGCAAACAAGGAATTTTGGTATTTTCTATAGTTTTGAGAAAGGTCATTAACATCCAGTTCTTCAGAGAATTTCATTTTTTTTTTTTTTTTTCGAATATAATTCAGATAAGGGGAGATGAAGAACAACTTTGTCAGTAAAATTAAGAAGTGACCCCAGAATAATTTTTATTTAATATAAATTTGTTTTTATTTTTTTTTTTTATCACAACGACCATCTTGAATTTATCAAGGCGGGAAAAGTGCTTGTCAAAACAAAATTTACCCATCACTGTATGCTTTTGAGTATTCACCATACAGTGGGCAGTAGAAAATCTTTCATATGAAAGTGGACAATGACACCAAAAAAGGTTAGGAACCCTTCATCTAAACTCTAAACGAAGATTTCATAGTACCTTCAGGATTCAGCAAGGTTGCCTTTATAAACATCAAACATCTCATCCGTGTGTCTCTATGCGCATATATGAGTGCGCGCACAAACGATGAAAGCGACTAAGAAAACAGACTTATAGTTAATTCATACTTTAACTTAATGCAAATGAATTTTGCTCAGATTTTTTGTTTACTTATATCACCGAAATATTAAGCCCATTCAATGATTACCTACAAGGACATTTGCAGGAGCGCTTTCAAGTTTCGTTTTGATGAAGTAGCCTAAATCGATGACGTCTTGAAAAGTGATTCTTCTCCGTTTAATATTATCTAGCAACAAGAGAAAAAAAAAATCAACAAGTGTTATGAAAAGAACAAAGCCAGTATCACATCTCCATACATTTTACTGTACATATACAAGATCAGCTCATCATTGTTAATACACTCTCTCACACACACGCACACTTTCTCGTTATCATACACAGCATGACATTAGAAAGGACCAAATCAATTCAAGTTTAATTTTACTTTTTTTTTTTTTTTTAACCTTCTTTTCAAATGTGACAATCACCAACAAATTAAAACGATAATACAACACATTAGCATCGTTCCAAACTTATTTTTGTTTGGATAACAATATGAAGTGTTGGAAATGTAACTATTATGTGACATATCAATCTTTTTTTAACGATTTTTTTTCTTTTTTCTTCGTCAACATATGTACATACATCAAACTTTTAAACAAATGTCCGCAAAGCAGCAGCAGGTGGAACGTGGACACACAATCAGAGCGTAGACTGATGATTCAGTCTAAATTTATAAGCCCAGCTGGGAAGTTTAGCATCTCGTCCACGATGACCGTGAGTCAAAACCACATCAAATTAATAAAACTTTTTTTTTTTTTGAAAGTCAGTAATGATTGATTGGTGTTGAAATAAGTAAATAGGTTATCGCTCTTAAAAAAAAAAAATATATATATATTAACACGTCATCCTCACTAAAATGTCTTTCTATATATAAATTCTTTGTTATTGCAAACAATTTACAATTTTGTAAAAGTCTCATTCACACATTCTCCAATCATTACCAAAAAAAAAAAAAATAAATAAATAAATAAAGGAGCAATTCGAACTCATTTACAAATTTTAGTCCTCAGACTTTAGCATGCAATGTAGTTTTGTGTGCATGTGTGTGTTTCTCTTTCTTTCTTTCATTAAAACAAAAAAAAATAAAATAAAAAAATAAACCCACTGAAACACTCTACAAAACCAAAGGGAACGGTGGTGAAATGGTTTATTATGAAATACAAAGAAAAAATATCCAGGTAACAGTTATAGTTTTAAAAGTCTTGTTATATATTTCCAAGACCTTACCGTCTAATAATAATAATAATAATAATAGCATTAAAAATAATAATCATAATAATAATAGTGATAGCAGTAACAACAATTTGGTCGATGTTTCCCTACCAGTTTAAGATAGATATTCCTCTGTCAGCTGAATGATTGACTTTTTTTTTTTTTGACACTGGTGATTGGCTGCAACAAAATTCTAATCAATAACGCAAAGCCTCGAGGTCATATATTATTGGCCTTTTATTTCAGATTTAATCGAACTGTTGGTAGACAAATGTCAAGCTTGATGAAGGTTGTTGACATGAAAAAAAAGTGGGGGAAGGGGAAGAGAAACCCAAAGTTTAGCTGTTTTTTTTTCTTTATTTTATGTATGTATATATATATATATATATATATATATATATATATATATATATATATATATATATATATATATATATATATATATATATATACAGACATTTATTTATTTATTTATTCATAATATATTTTTTCAGATTTTTTTCACCAGTATTCATTGTCTACATGTAATAGTTAGAACCTGACCAGCAGCAGCCATTATTTTCTTTAGTAGGGACATATTTTTTAAAAAAAGTTTTAAAAAAAAAAAAAAAAGAAAAGAAAAAAAAGAGGAAAAAACGACCAACGAACAAAGGAGCGAGTCTTATGAGGAGGAATAAGTACTGTGACAAGCAGCATATCAACTTTTTTATTGTTATTACCGATTGATTACCGATTTGATTTTTTTTTCCGAGGAGAAACTGTCAGAGAATTATCTTTTTTTTAAAACAATTTCCTTTTCCTTCTGTATAAGGGTAT
>CAHIKZ030000058.1:5855000-5910000 GCA_903632075.3 Acanthosepion pharaonis
TAGATATGATACACCGTTACAACGTATACATTATGTTACAACCATGATGGGCACTGCCGGAGCATCCCCAAAGTTATTTTTTATGTTTTGTTTTATTTCTTTTTCTTTTTTTTAGGCAAGTTATCCCATGAAAATATGGTCTCCATTTGTCCTTTCTGTCCGACAATATTGGACAAATTCGCCAGGGCCTTGATCATTATTGATCATGATGTTAGCAGCAATGCTAGAAGGTCCCCGGTGTACAGTTCTTCTGTATTCAGTCAGGATTAACCATATGGTAAAGTTATTAATATCGTAATAATTATCTCAATACTATAACAAATCAGGTATTGAGTCATTTTTAAAAAAGAAAAAAAAGTTATTAAAAAAATCAATATAGAGTTTGTTTCTTTTTGCTTTTTTTTAAATTGAGAAAATAAAAAAACAGAAAACAGATGAAAAATTAGAGATTAAAAAAAGGAAAAAAAAATTAACAAAATGAACATAAAAATAACTATCCAAGTTATTTTTAAGAGAATTTTTCTTTCCTTTTTTTTTTTTGATATAATTGTTTGTTCATGTTTTATCATTTTTTTGTGTTTTTTTTTTGTTATTTTTCTTTTTTTGAATAACTATTTTTTCTCTTTTTTTTGTGGTTTTGTTCTTTTGTTTCGAGCAGTGCTTCTTGGCTGGACTGACTTTGTCACCCTCTATGGACTGGAAGCAGAAACAGAAAGTTCTGGTTGAGTTCATAAAGCTGTTTGATAGTAGGCTTCCATTTTAAAAAAAGCTGTTAAATGGAATTACATTTTTTTTTGTTGTTGTTGTTTTTATGATTTTTTTTTGTTTGCTGTTATTGTTTTCCTTTGTTTACATAAGATGGACATAATATAGAACCAGCATGTCCCCCTGCTTCCTGTTATGAATGTGTTTACAGTCTCATTCCACGAGGTGCCTTCTCAGAAAGCATACGTATGCCCAGGGACTAATAAACAGAGGGCTGCATAGATAGGAAAAGGCAATCGCTGCTTCAGTTTGCATAGTGATCGAAAGAGCCAAGGTACTCCAGCGCTGCACGATAACAGAATTGATATTGGTCCTGCAAGTAAATGAAAAAACAGTTGAAAGAAATACATTTGAAAAGTGAAGTAAAAGGAAAAAAAAAAACAATTTTCTTATTCAAAACCCTTAAAAACTTTTTTTTTGAATCTTCTTATATATATATATATATATATATATATATATATATATATATATATATAGTGGGTTGGCTAAAAAGTTTGTTCATTTATTAAGTAAAAAATTTATTTAATAAACCATACAAATCTTTTGACTAACACTTATATATATAATATTGCATATTGAGTACTGGTGCTAATAAAATAGTGCTTGATGTAATATAACTGCTATAAATTATATATTGATAAATTTACATTAATTAGCTTAAATATTTTGAACAAATATTAAACCATTTATCATTTTAACTTACCTCTGTTTGTACCATGGCTGGCCTCTGTGTTCGGAGCATCTTCACGGTTTGGAACATGTCCACAACACCTTCATACCTCATTCTTTCGAGCACAATGCTTAATGTAATGAAACCACCAGTCCTTCCGACTCCGGCACTGAAAATTAACAAATAAAAATCATTCAATAAAGTTTTAAAGTAAACAAGTTTCTTTCCTTCCTGCCACTTTAACTAACAAATCACCAATAATATTTGGTTACTTGCTATTGCATTTCTCATAAAACTTTTTTTACACTCTATTACCTTATTAAAATTCTTCTAGCAGATAATTTTTAAAATCAGAACAGTGATTTTTCATTGCCTGTTCAGAAAGAGGGCTTAGCGCTAACCAAACATTTTTCATTGTTTAAGCTTTTGTTTCTTCAATAACTGTCAATAAATGAATGACTAATTAGGTAAATTAAAAGACCAAAACTTGAAACATTTGCAAACAATTCACATGATGATAAATGCAGAATAATCCCATTATGTTGGTAAACAAGGAAATAAGCAGAAAAGTATATGTTGACCAAAATAATCACAAAGAAATACAACTTTACCTATTGACCAATTTAAAGCTTTCTACCTATTTACCAAAGCAAACAAGACAGTAAGTTTTTAAAAAAAATTAATTTACAGAGGAGAATGTTTCACTGACTCTGCAAGTGGTCATATTCCTGATAGCTTCCCCATATAAAAACTATATTTTATTATATATGACCCTCCTCCAAGAATAAAAAACTAAATTTTATAGAACTAACAAAAAATGTCAAAACAGAAATTTATATATTTGTGTGTTTGTGTAACATTTAGTTTTTGCTTACCTGCAATGTACAGTAATTGGTCCATCCTGACCGAACTGTTCCTTGGTTTTGTGAACTTGCCCAATAAAATCAATGAATCCCTCTCCCGACTTAGGCACTCCTTGCTCAGGCCAGTCAGTGAACTGGAATTGTCTTACAGTTCGCGATTGTCCATCCTACAAGAGATTAATACCAAAAAGAGATGGCAGATGGGGAAGAGAAAAATATAAATTTTGAAAATTTTTCAATCCAAAAGAACAAAGTCAAAGCCTAAATTGAATAACTGACTGTGGGTGGGTAATGTCAAAATGTAAAAAAAAGAAAGAAAGAGTATAGCTATTTTTCAGGGTGAGACGAGATACTTAAATCTAGAATGGATGGCTCATTATGCTTAAGAGTGTAATTTTTAGCACTCATCATATACTAGAGATAAACAACTAAATTCAAGTAGCTGTATTATGTAAAATGATAAAGATTAAATGTTATTAACATCAGAACTACACAGTAAATTAACCTCCCACCCACTTAATATATATGGAATTTTCATTTTTTCAATGACAAATTAAGACAAGACAACATGTTAAATTAGAGTTGACAATATCTAGAAATATCTAGAAATACTTTCTTTCTTATAATATCCAAAAATTGGGCATAAATGAAAAATTTTACAGGAGACTACAAGGACAATTAACAGATTTAAATAGATTTGTTCATTTGCTTTTTTACAGTTTATCAAGCCTTTGTGGGTTATTTAAAACCTAAAGATTTTTAAGTGTAAGAATAACTCTTTTTGGCAAGTGAATATCACATTTACAATTTTTTTCAAGGTAAGCATGTTTTCTGAAGTTACAAGTCCTACTATTTAATCTATAGCTGGGAGGGGAGAAGAAAAGGGTTCATACCTTTCCCAAGTGTATTTGCACATCAGTGAATGGAACAAATTTGACAGATTTCTCATTCTGATCTGCCATCTGTTACACAACCTACACATCCAGGTTTAAATAGAAAAAAATAGACAACAGGCTGAAGAGATAATAAATCAACTTACCCTAGCATCAGTAACTTTAAATTCTCTGAGGATATACTGAGGCATGTTGTATTCTGCCATTGGATCCACAACAAAGTACTGGTAGCGGGCAGATCTCTCGCTGGGCCAGTATTGATGACATTTCTCCTATAAACAAAGATCATAGGCATCAGTTCGCTGCACATCTGAATTAAGATTTACAATGACACAAATATTTATCTTATAATCTGACCCAAACTAATTGGTCAGCATTTTAGATAAACTGGAGATAATTAAAATTGAAATGACCATACACAAGTTATCAAATTAGTTACAATTAAAGTTAATGAATTTCAGTTATGCTAAGTTAATCTTAAAAGAAAGTGAAACTCTTAGAGTTTCAAAATCAACTTACCCTTCCCATCTCTCTTAATTTTGTCAGCATTACAATTATTGTTGAATTATGTTCCCACAGCATTCGCCAGAAGTCCTCTGTGGTTTCTACAAGAGGACCTTGGGTGGCTATATAGGCTCTCTTGTATCGGTAACCCTGAAAAACAAAACAAGGATTTAATCATAATAAACTGAGCCGCACACATATCAAAGATCAAAGACATTGCCCAATTGGGAGTAATAGAAAGAGAAAAAAAATCATAAAGAGAAGAATTATCTGTTTTATAAATAATGAGAGCAATTGCAAAGGCTGAGAATAACTTACATCAATGAAACTGGCATTGATATAGTCAGATCCATCTACTCCACGGATTGGCTGTAAACACACCCGTGTAGATTCATCTGCATAAAGGAGAAACATCACAGATCAATGACTGCCTTTCCAAAAGGAACTTAATAATTCGAACATGATAAAGGAAAGAGTGGGAAAAAAAGAAACAAATACACAAAGGATATGCACTGGCTGACCATGTATCTTGCTTAAATTTATCAAAGCTGAATAGAAGGCTTTTTATATAGCTTTATTTCTCAACCAATTTCATTACATTAATACTTTTGATATGAGGTGTTATTGAATTTTTACAATTTAAATTTTATATATTAAGAAAGTTTAAATACTACAATTGGACAACTTTTGTTATCAGGTACAAATTATCATATTTATGGGTTTTAAAAATTAGAACAATGTAAGTAGAGTGGTACAAATGTCAGAACTCATAAGTATCCCAGTTCTGTGAAATAACAGGTAAACTTGCTACAATAAGCCTGAATTTATTCAGAAATAAGAGTTTGGGTGCTTGTTTGTTAAGCATCACTCAAATCTGAGCATTTCCACTTTTTATTTTAAGATTGAATAGCCTTCATGAATTAACAAGGCTTATCCAACTTTTATTTTCTTATTATTAATACGTATACAAATTGTAGACATTTGTCTGGACAATGCCCAGCCTTGTTGAATATCTTGAAAACAAACTGTGCAGCTTTGATGCAATTTGGCAACCAATATGAGCAGAACCTGCTGCCCATGTGTAAACAGACACTTGAGAGAGAGAGAGAGTAGTGAAGAGCCATTGAATGAGCTTGTATATTGTGACTGCCACATTCACAGTGACTGAGCCTGCCTATTTTTCAGGTCAGATTCAAGGTTTTTTTTTAGCAAAACATCTCATCATGCATGTCCATTACCTCCAACTACAGCTCAGATTTGGCTCCTTGTTACCTCTGACTTTTCCTAAAACTAAAATTGCTGTGGGCAAGACTAAGGAGAATGTAACAAGACAGCTGACAGTAATCCTGAAAGAGGACTTTACAGACTTTTGGAAAAGGGAGACCAAGATAAGTATGTGGTAATACTTTGAAGTGGGCTAAGGTGCCACTACCCTAAGTAGAATCTTATTTTATTAATATCAAATGCTCAGATACTTTCCAGACATATTTTATATATAAGGCAAGATAAATCTTGTACTTTAAAGTTATTTTTTAATTCAATCATCTTTCAAGATGTGCCTATGCACAATAACTCACATTATTTGGTTAAAGCAAATCTTACACAAATTTAAAATGCAATATTATGCTGTTAATTATTACGTTATAAAATCAACTTGAACATTTATTGATAATTGATTAAGCTTATTTATATTCAGAGAATGTTTTTAAAAATTTTATACTTAAAAAAAAATACTTACATGGTAATATGTTTACTAGCCGATTTTTAAATTTGTTCACTGGAAGATTGGCACTGACAAATCTGTTTGGATTGGCCTTCACATTTGCTAATCTCTATAAACAAAAGAGAAATATTAGTAACAGCATTCAACAACACAAGCTTTAGAAAATGCATGATGCAAAAAGACTCAATAAAAAGAAGCAATTTCTGGCACTAGTTGAGATGAAACATTTTCATCATTTATAACATATTTTTAAAGGAAACTTTGAGAAATCTATAAAATGATACAATGAATTTATAAAGTGTAATAGGTTCTAAAAAGAGTGAAAAAGTGGTGTCATGTGGAAAAAATGTTATTTTGACAGTGCATCTTATTTGTGGGTACAAATGTCCATGTTTGCCAATACATTCTAAAATGTTTTAATAGCTCAGCAATAATTTTATTCTATATAAATCTATACTTTGTAAAATTCCCAGTAGTCATACACTGGTCTTCAGTAAATCCTCATGAAGATCTAAAAACAAACTCATATTTGTGTTCTCCTTCTTATCAATGAAGTTACCTTTGGTAAATTCACAAATTTTCAGAACTTATTACACTTTATAAATTCATTGTATCATTTTATAGATTTCTCAAGGTTTCCTTTAAAAATATGTTATATGTCACACTTCTCACTTGTGGAACTCCTTCCTGGCCCATGCTTTCCCCCGATTGCTCTTTTCTCTTTCACTTCATTACTAATGCTTCAGATTCAATATAGTCTTTCCACTTCATGTCAGCTGAGAACATTAACCTGAGAAGGTGCAACATATCACTTTCCTGGAGGATAGCATCAGCCATGCTAAGGGAAGGCAGAGAGGTTTAGTTTTGGAAGTGTTAAAATTGACCAGACATCTTTTGCCCCAGTTAACTATGGTCTTGAGGTCGTTTTGGACACCATATGTCATTTTGACCTTGTTTAACTGATGAGCCTTACTATCGAGGTAGGAGTAAATGGTAGTATCAGTATTGAAGTTGAGAGCTGGTGTCATCAGGAAGGTTGTTAATGAAGATTAAAAACAGCATGAGACCAAGGATGGAGCCCTGGGGGACACCCCCATTAGTAGAAAAGGATGTAGACGAGTGGTTGTTTAGGACAACTTTCATGATTTGATAGGAACAACTGGATCAGCTCAAAAATGTTCCTGAAGATACTGTAACTTTTCAGCTTGTGGAGAAAACCTGAATACCAGACCCTATCAAAGGTTTTTGATATGTCCAATGCTACAGCCTGGGCTTCACCATTTTTATCTAGGGCATGATAGACTCTTTCCACAATTATCATTAGCACATCAGCAATTGATCTGCAAAAACGAAGCCATATTGCTTGTCTGAGAAAAGGTCATGTGATGAGAGATGACAAACCAATTCAGCATTGATTAGGGCCTCAAGGAGTTTCCCAAAAAGAGGAAGAAAACTAATAGGCCAATAAATGGGTCAGACAGTTTGCCAAAATACTTAAAAATTGGAACAACAGACAATGATTTCCAGCAGGCAGGAAAGCAGGTGTTTTAAAAAGAAATTATTACAAATGTAATGAAATCTAAATATATGAAAGGGAATTTATACATTTTACTTTGTTCTTGGGAATTGACAAAACAAAAATATTATTATTTATTAGATTGTTTATTTATACTATTTATTATATTATTTATTGGAATGATTAGAAAAACATTGGCTAATTGCCAGTTGATTCAAACTTTACAAAATGGTAAGTAATATGAATTTTCTTATAGTTGGTTCACATATTTTAATAATTTAATAAATATTTCTAAATTTATGAAAAATTGTTTGCCCATTTATTTCTTTATAAATTGGTAGATGATAAATATTGCATTGCATTAGTTTTAATTGTATTAATTTTTAGAATGTTTTCAATATAAAATTATTCTTATAAATAACCAATCTAATAAACAAATAGTGTTTATTATTTTTGCTGTAAATTCTCAATAAAAAGAAAATGTATAAATTCACTTTCATATGTTTAGATTTTATCATAATTCTAATCATCACTTTTTAAAACAATAAACATTGCCAAAAAGTGAAGATAGTTTTAAAAAAAAGCGGTGTCATGGGTTTGACACTCCTTCTTATTGTAGGCATGCCCCAGCTATTCAAGTGTAATGTCAATCGACATCTCCAGTTGCCTTAATCTATCTACTACCCTCATCCTTTCTTCTATCACTCCTATCTGATCTTCCTATTTTCTGTAACCCCTTGCGTCCTAGTGGCTTCCCGCCTTGCTTGGGGTGAAATGCTTAAAAAAAAAAAAAAAAAATGTTTATCCATGTTTGCTTATGTAATATTATTAATAATTTATTATAATAAATCTGTTTGGAACAGAAGAAACCATAAAAAAAACGAAAAAACAATGAAACAACCATCATTTCATTGACACTTATTTCAATATATGAATTAATATAAAAGTATATCCATTACGTAATTTATTAGAATGGAAATTTCAATTTAATTATATAGAATGTAAATTTCTTTAACCTTTAGCATTAAACATGCTCAAAGTGGCTCTGTAAATATTGCTTCTCAAAGTTTCACATTGAGAACCAATATTTACAGGGCACATTTGGGCAGGTTGAATACTAAATGGTTAAGATTTTGACCTATAAAAATGCAAACAAAATGTATTTTTAATTCCAATTAACTCTTTTTATACAATAGCTGTTTATATAAAAAGTAAATAATACCTACCTTAAATTCTAGCTCCATTCCTGTAACTGTTTCTCCGGGTTCTGGCTGTGATAATTTTTGTATATGAGCACCTAAGTTGCGTGCAGGAACTTCGGTGTTTCCACATGTAACAGCTTCCAGAAGAGCATCGTGGATGAATATGTATTGGTCCTCAGTTTGCACCATGTAGTTGCGCTGAGCTCGCAAGCAAGTCACATGCCCGTAAATGTCCACAGTTTTCTCATGCTTAATACGTTCCAGCATTGAGTCAATGACGATAAAAGCACCAGTTCTACCCACGCCAGCACTAAAAAGAGAGGAAGAGAAAAAAAAAGTTAAAAAGTTAAATATAAAATGCAGAAATACAAAGTAAATTAAATAACTGGCTATGGCCAAAGATGACTGAAAGGGTTTTTTTTGTGAGGCCAATACAAGTAGAAAATTCCCAGAGAAACAAAAAAGAAAAGATATAAATTTGTATTTATTTAACTCATATAAAAAATTAAAATTCTTTAAATGAATTAGGTCAGGTCCAATTTTTACCCAAAGTTAAAGTTAAAGCTCAAAAATCAATATGTTAAGGTTTGTACAATGTAACCCTATTATACTAATTTTTGGAATCCATAAAATGTCATTGCAAATTTTTTTTTTTCATTTTACCCTAAACAAGATGATAAAGCCACTAACATACAAGGGATTACTGAGTATGAAAGAATCTAAGAAAAAAAATGTTATTAAGGTAATAGGTCAATAAAAGAACAGGAATTAAAAAGACAGATGATAACTGGTATTGCATTTAAATTTTCAAAGATTGAAATTGACTGGAAAGCAAAAAGCCAGAGGAGAATTTCACAAGTGAGAAGTGCAATAGAAGAAACTGTTAGCATAGAACTTACAGTTACATCTAGCAATTTCAACTGTAAAATGATGAGACCTAGCTGCCTATCTAGTACTGCACTTAAAGTCATAAAGTTGGGATACCAAACAGGGAAATGGTTTCATGTTAAATTGTGGTTACATCAAAGTAATATAAGAAGAGTACTAACTGAATAAAAAGCATGAAATAAACTTTGATCCCTCATGTTAAATATGAGCTTGGATAAAATCAAGAGCTTCACTATATAAATTTCCTTATTAAATAACAATTCAACCAAACTAGTAAATGGGATTTTTCATAAAGGAATACAATCTATAATAGTTTATGATAAAAAACTGAATTGAGAAAGCCAAGTGATAACTATTGCAAGCAAGTAAACATTACAAGAATACAGTAGTCAAAATTTGTCTTTTCATCGTCTACATTGGCTATTCCTTAAAAAAAGAAAGAAAAAAAGTGCATCAAACAGTGCACATTTTATGGATGCATTATTAAGAAATTAAAGAGAATATTTAAAATGTGTTTTCTGGCTGAAAATTATATTTTAAGTCAAACTTAACAGTTTAAAAAATATGCAAAAAATACTAGCACCTTTCAAAGTTAAAAATGAAAAACAAGGTTGATTTAAAAGTATCAAATTCTATTAACACACACTTGGAAATTAATTATAGGATTAATGAATTCCAAAATGATAGAAGGAATTTTCAATTTTTGATCTTTTGTTCATGATAGTTATTCATTCACATCTGAAGTAAACAATTTTGTAATCAAATAGAAATTAATATTTTTTTTTAATATTTTTATCATTCATTATATTAGAGTTCCATTTTGCAATAACATAACCTTTGATAACTTACCCTGCAATTCTATGGATACAAAAAAGAAGAAAGACTAATTTCAATATATAATGTTTCAAAAAGGACAGAAATTTAAAATTTTTCTATAGTATATAATTATAAATAGAATTCCTTGTTCCTTGTGTAAAGCAAAACACACAAATATCTGCATACATGAAAGTCATTAACATTAACAGAGATGCATTAATAAGAAGCAATACTTTGCAGGTATGTACACTTTTTTTTTACAAATATATATAAAAAGAAACAAACCAAGAGATAGACCAGGGTGTGAGCTACATATTGTGAAAGTTAAAATCAAGGTGGTAGAGAAATTAAATTATCTGTGTAGTGCAGAAACTGATGACAGAAAATATGACACTGAAAGCTGAAGGTGTATAGGAAAAATGTCTTCCAGAAGCTATAGCAAAGTATTACAATATAGGAAAATATCATTAGAAACAAAACAAAAATGAGCTGAACTTCTGTGTAATACATAATTCCCTACATGGCAGTGAATGCTGGACAATCTCCCCACAGATGATGAAGAAACTTAAAACAACAAAGATGTTGTCATACTGACAAATGCTAAGATCACCATCAATAGAATATGTAAATAACAAGTAAGTTTTAAGAAAATTGATTGAGTGATTTGTTTCATTTATGGCTATCAACCTTTTGCAATTTATTTTGAAGCCAGAAAATATTTTTAGATTTAAAAAATTTGGGGGAGATAATAATGATTTAATGACATAAGTCCTACTAATTAACACATAGTTAAGGGGTGAAGACATGGAGTTGTACCTTTCCCAAGGGTTAATTGTGCATAGGTGAATATAATGAACCTGACTGGAATTGGAACTCTGCTCTTCAATTTCCAATTCCAAGCTGTTATCCATTACACTGCCCACACATCCAAGCTTACAGTACCTGATATTCCCAAGAAGTCACCCATCTAGATACTAACCAGGCTTGACATTGCTTAACTTCAGTGATTGAATGAGAACCAGTGTTTCAATGTGATACATCCATAAGCCAAAGAAAATAGAAATTCTAAGGAAACTGATACTTGCAATCAGAAGTAGAAAGATGAAATTTCTGAAGCATATCATGAGAAAAGAGGGTTTAGAGAATTTAACACTTAAAGCATGTACTGAAGTTAACAGAAGCAGGGGAAAGCTTTGAGAAACCTACTTGAAGAGTTTATATGAATGATGGCAAAACAAGGACAAAAATGACTTAGAGCAACAAAAGACAAAAAATTGTTGGGAGTCATGAGTGCCCACATGGTGAAAGTAGTTAGCATATAAAAGAAATACAAAAATATTACCACTTTATAATGTCACATGACAAGCCTTGATTTATAATTGACATAAAGCAACACATTTAAATACAACAACTAGATTTATGTACACATAATCTTAGTACTATGAGTAAAATCGACAAAACCAAAGTGTATACATACAGACATAAACAGATATGTACATGTGCAGTATTCTTATTGTTAGGAACTGGAGATATTTACCTGCAGTGCGCTATCATTGGTCCTGCATCCAGTGGATTGCTAGCTTTTACTCTACGCATAAACATCAGCAGTGGGGTAGGATGATCTGGTACACCATGGTCGGGCCAAGCGGTGAACTGAAACTGCCTTACTTCTCTCTTCTCTGCACAGCCATACTTTAAAAAGAAAACACCCAAATAGTAACAATGTATTTTAAATATCAATAATTAAAAGTGGATTCGGAATTATACAAATGACCTGAAGTTGTAACATGAGAAATAGTAATTAAGTAAATATTAAAAAGAATTGGAATGGAGGTGTGCATATAATATGCATAGAAGGGGATGTTGAAAATTATTGGGCCAATCAACTTTACAAAATCAGACCATATGAGAAAACATAAAATTCTTTTTTTTTTTTTGATCAGGCTGAAAACTTTTCAGAACCCTCCTCTCCCTCTCTCTCACACAAACTCACACACACAAAACAGAGGTGTAGAAAAAAGTATTTATTTTATATAAATATTTTTTATGCAATCCATCACTTTTTCATTAATCACATAAATTGAACATTATACATTGAAATTTTCAGATCAAAAGTCAACTAATAACTGTGTAAGGCTACATCCTTACTGATCCACTTTCAAAATAATATTTGAAGAGAGAAAATTAGTAATAGAAGATAAATAAAGACAAAGATGTGAAAAATGGCAGAAGATAAGTTATACTAACTCTGGCAACATAGAAAGTTCTTATTGTGTAAGTCGCAAGCTCTGTCAAATCTTGCAGAGTAACTTGCATCAGACCATATGTCTCGGCGCCTCGTGATGGCCAGTATTGGTCACATTTAATCTGAAAAATTAAAAAGAATATATTGTTGAAACTAAGCAAAAATAAGAATAAATATATTATGAAATGTAATATATATATATATATATATATATATATATATATATATATATATATATATGGGTATGTATAAAATATTTTAAATCAAAATATCATTCATCATACCCTATTTGAAAATCAAAATCACTTACAAACATTTAAAATAGATATTTTTTTTTATAAATCCGTTAACCAAAGCAAGATGATAATGCCACTAAGATGCTGGGGGCTACTGGGAGTGAAAGTGAATGAGAAAAATTTAGAAGGAAACTAGAAAGCTAATCCTAAAGAGGAAACAAGGGATAAACCCCTACTCCTCTTCAAAAGATCGCAGTGTGATACATTCAGAACATTCCTATTTTGGGGGGTGAGGTTGCTTTTGTTAATAACTTCATGACACTTTTTTAGTTTGGCCTTTAGAAAGTATGCCTTAGATGAAAAACATTATTCCATGTATTTTCCGTACTACAACCATCATTTTTTCTATATATTATATAAAAATATAAATCAAAATATTCTTTAGCCTTCCTCAGGTGTATGTTGCATCTAAGATATATATGTAAATAGTATAAGGAAAATAATTCACAGAATTTCAGAATCCACAAAAACATTTTAAGAGTGTTTATATCCAACATATTTATTATTCTATTGTTATACTTTGAACTATTCAAGTCATCATGCCACTATCAGAAAAAAATCATCTATTTATACTTCTAACATTAACTTTTAGAATTTTTAGACAACAGATAATTAAATTGAATAAAAGGTGTTGTAAAGAAACCTTGGATCAATTTACTTCAAAGAACTGTTTCCAGCAGCAATTCAAGTGAAGAAAATATCTTTAAAATACAAACAATTAAGACTGAAAATAGTGCCATTATTTTCTTTTCTACAGAAATCTAAAAAATCTATTATTGTCAGTGAAATACTTTTGTCAACAAAAAAAAAACAAAACATATTCATGCAAAAATTAATTAAAAAAAAGAAACAACTTTAAATTAATTTCACCCCAACTATTATTTATCTAAATCTTCACCCTTTTGCAATAATTCCCCCCCCCACTGCCAGAGAAACTCATGAAGAAAATAACTTATGCACAACAGTTTTGCTACAGCAATTAAGTTGTTTACCAAATAACCCTCAGCTACAAAAACAAATAAAACAGGAGAGCAGAAGCCAAGTGTGTGAGTGTTTGCATAAATGAAAGAGAGGTGTGTGTATTTTTCCCTGCTTTTTTATCATCATCATCATACTTGTAAAATAGTTGCAGCCAGGTTGGAGATGCGCATAAGTGCTGAGAGTAACCGTGTGATGGTTCACTTAAGTAGATTGATTAGTTGGGAACTTGCTGTGTTAACTGTTGCTGCTCTGATGCAAGTGAATCATTTTAGAAGAAAGAGAAAGTGTTTGATGTTCCAGTCAGCCTCCACTGCACAAACTTGTCAAACAGAATCAATATTCCCAAGTCTCTGAAGTGGCAATTGATTGTGGAAATCAAGCAGATACAGCCAGCAGCTACAGTATAAAATGGGGATAGGGGTGTGTATACAGCAGTCCAATAAAGCCATTGGTTATAAAGTGCTAACAGTAGTAAGTAGGTTTGTACATAGGTAGATTAAGCAATAGCTAGGTAACTTTTATAACTAGTGTGCATTTCCAATATACTGACAACAGGTGATTTGTTTAGATTGTAGAATCTCTCAGGTCAACTGAAACAAGTGGAAGAGGCTCTTCTCAGTCATTTCTTCTTTTATTATTCAAGGATGTAGAGTGAATATATATATATATATAAAAAGACTATTTGTATCTTAAATTGCACATTATATATATATATATATATATATATATATACATACACACACACACACATATATCTTAATTTGCACACACACAAACATATATATATATATATACAATTTAAGATGCAAATAGTCTTTTTACAGACACAGAAAATAAAAAATAACTTTTTAACTTATATGTAATTTCTAAGATAAAAGCAAAAAAAAAAGTAAATAAAATACAGTACAAGTTTGTTTGGATATTATATAGCATTTACAGCAAGATTATAATCATGAAGAAAGTTAAGTAAAGAAAGAGCCAGATTTAAATTCATCTTTTGTTTCTTGTTCAATTTTTTAAAAATCTTTTGACTTCAATAAAATTTAATTACAAGCTAGATTTTAAAGAGAACAATTTTAAACAATGGTTTAATTAGAATAATTTCTGATAGGAAATAAACAAACTGATTTCAAAAGAAGCCCATGAATTGTTGATATATAAAATGTTCAAATAATATTCTCATTTTTATTTTGTTCACCATTCAATTATTGCTATTAATCGACAAACTGGAGTCCATGGCCCCGACAAAGATTAAAATAAAATTCTAAACATAATGTAATCTCAAATGATATACAATAGGAAAATCCAAACAGAAGACTTTATTTTGAGGATGAAAACTTTTTTCTTGGTTTACAGATATTGATACCGTGTCATATTTGAAGCTCTATTTTCTCTGAGCATGAAAAGTGAAGTCCTGTTTTTCAATCAAATGAATTTTGCCATTGTGACAAAAACTAATACTGTTAACCCTGGGGAAAAAAAATTAGATCACAAGGAATATTTTTTTTTTTTGGTGAATAGATTAAGAAATCAACAAAGTTCTAACATTTAAAGATCTAAAACTTTGTGATAGCTATTTCTAGCAAACTCAATCTTGCCAATATACAATACTAAAGTATATTGACTTACCCTGGATCTCTCTTCTAATTTTGTCATCATGACAATCGTAGCACTTCTCTGCTCCCATACCATGCGCCAAAAGTCTCCAAATGTTTCAGGAAGCGGACCCTTTAAAGTAGAAAAAATATTGAATGGATGCATTTTTGTGATAACATCTTTATAAATGGTAGCATAATTCATAATAAAATTTACAGATTAACACATATTCTGGGTAAGTTATAAATCTAACCTTGTAACCAAGTTTGTAACAGTTCAAAATATCATAAATACATAAATCAAATACAATGTTCATAAAGCATAATTACATCAGTAGTACAACCATATAAATTCTACTTTTCTCTTTTAAATCTATTTAGAATATATCAATAAATAATGATACTTTTACAAGTGACATAAAGTGATCACTTTGTATAGTATAGATTTAATAATAGTTACATAGTATCAAAGAATTTAAAATATTAAAGAGCCCAGATCACTCTAAAAATCTGCTGTCCCCTTTTTCACAGAACCAATCATTTTTACTGAATATAAACTAATGATGCTTATATTAAGTCATGTCACCTGCCCAAGTTTATCAATATATCATTCCTTTAAAGGAAATCTTTTCAGATCAGTTAGAAAAACTGTTTTAAGTACTTTTAATGCCTGGTCATTTTTTTAATAAAATCTCAGGAGTGACTCTATCGCTTCCAAATGTGATAGATAAAGGAGCAATTATTTGAAGATTAGAGATCAAAGAGCACTTAGTTGTATAATGGAAAGAGAGTGGAAAAAATATTGGTTCCAGATGTTACATGGGAATAATAGGAATAACATTATCTAAACTAAAGACAAGTTTGACACTTAGTCTTTTGGACGTTAAGAAACTCAAGGAGCAATTAGTCAACTGACACTCTTTAAGAAGGAATAAATAAAAACATAGAAACATTCAAGTAGATTTAGAACAAAATATGACCACATATTTCTTAACGCTTAACCAGATTAATTTTTGTACAATGTTTTTTTTTGTTTTATGAATTAAGATTATGTAATACTGGGATCAGTAAAATAGACATTTACAAATGTATATTCACAAATGCCATCTGATGAATTCTAATATTTTTAGATTAGAATTCATCAGATGGCAATTATTTCTTCAAGAAAATTTTCCCTATTATTTTTTACTGGTCAATTTAATTAGTGCCAGTGAATATTTTAATATCTGAGAATCACAGATCAAGAGAGATCTTAAAAAAAAATAAAAGAAAAAACAATTGCTTTTTGCTCTATAATAGATTCTTCAGTGCTTATATTTGACAGTTGGGTGTCACTCATGATAGTAAACTTTTAAAACCAAATAATTTACCTGTGTAGCAATGTAAGCATTCTGCTTCCTGTAACCATCCATATAATTGGCATTAATATAGTCACTTCCAGGAATTCCTTCAAGAGACTGAAGGATTACTCTGGAATGGTCATAAGCTATGACATTTGCATATCGGTTCTTGGGTTTATTCACTTCTAGATTAGAATTGTCCCAAGTAAATTGTTGACCAGGTTCAATAGATTCGTACTCTTGGGAGAAACGCAGATTGTCGCTAGCTTTCAGATTCTCAATGTGTTCTGCTAGCATATGGACAGGAATGGGCGGATGACTAATCATTGCTGAAAAAAAAGGTAAGAACAATGATTAAGTTAGAAATAAATTTTGTTCCATTCATAGTTTTTATTGAACTAACATGAAAAGTAGACTAAAACAAGATCATGGAGGTTTACATGTCAGTTAATTTTTTAAAAAAATGTTTTATTAATAAATTACTTGTACTATTTATTGATAAATGCACTAACCAGATTAATATATTCTTTCATAAACAAATTATTTTAAGCCGTTCAAATTACATTTAAATAATTCAAAACCTTCTCCGAAAAGCTAATAAAACTTTTAATAATTGGACATTATATATACATAAAATCAACTACTCAAAAAGTGAAAAGGTTGATTAATTTCCACTTAAGAAATAATTATATTTTATAGAAATTAAGAAGTGAAACATCCCAATTCCTATTTTTTTTTTTTTTTTTTTTTTTTTTCAAATTTAATACTAATAAGCTTTAGGTATATCAATATCTAGATGAGACTATATGCAGTTAAAACTCCCCCACTAAATTGTAGAAACCTCCAACTTCCAGTAAATAACCAATATGTAAGAAGATTTGCTTCTAGCTGATACAGTAAAGTATTTTTTACAATGGTCAGGAAATGTATTAACTATATGAGAATACTTATTCTCAGTGCAGAGATCCAGTGACAGAGAATTCTTTTCTGTCTGTGCAAGATTTGAACAGTGTAAATAATAAAAACTTTGATATAAAGAGAAAGAATGAAAGTTTCCAGAGGCAAACTATTCTCATAGATTTAGTTGTTGTCTAATAGCAAAATAATATGAAATAAGCTTCTGGTTTGAATTAAGTTCACTTAGTAAGCAAAGTGTAAAATGAAGTTATCAGATATTACAATATATTTTGGAATTATTGTGTAAAGTTTTATTATAAGTTAGACTAAGAAGAGGTACTTACCGGGTGTTTGGTAATGTTGTCTTCTCATCTCCACAGGATCACTAGGGTGAGGGCAAACTTCAACAGGAGGTTTTGTCTGTTCATCAATCTTTTCTTTTCGATTTGACTTGCGCCTGAAACAGATTAAAAGAAGCTTTATAGTCGAAGATACTCTACTCTGATGGACATGGTTATTGTGCAGGTTTTGTATTTTTAAAGAAAAACATTTCATCAATATGATCCTAAAACATGTTTTTTGTTCATTTTTACCAGCTTTTCAATATAATCTTTAAAGCCATTTATTCTCAGTTAACTGAACTACTCATCTTCTAACTTATATAATGTCAACAACTGTTAATTAATCTTTTTTTTTTTTTTTTGCAATTCTTGGTCTCTTCTCATTTAATTCAGTCTTAAAAGTAAGTGAGAATCAACAATTACCACTTGTAAATAAATACAATGAAAGTTGACCACGCTCAATAATCACAGAGACCACAATTCTAGGCTCTAATAATTGCGAATTCCATAATTCTTCCCATAGCCCTATAATATGTCAGCAGGGCTACCAATAGTTTTTCCCTTCTCTTAGACTAGGTGCCAACCATGGCTAGAGAGCCCAGTCCATCTTGCTTTTTAATTCATAGCTGGGTTGGAGATGAAGGATTCATACTTCTCCCAAGGGTATTTGTGCAAAAGTGAATGTAATGAATTTGACAGGAATTTGAACTTGGTTCACTGTTCTGAGCCACTAACCATTACACTATTCGCACATCCTTATAAAAACAAAGGGAAAAATTTAAATGTGCCACAAATAAAAATGAGATTCAACAAACTAATAAAATTGATAAAAATACTAATTAATTGAAGAGCATTAACAGTTTTTGAAAACTATTTTTCATCTCTTCCAAGCATTAAAGCCATCAGATATTAAAATAATAATTCATATTCATTTCAGTTCCAAGTTTAACAAATGTCATTCAAATAATATGTTATTTTAATTTAAAATAAAGTCTTATTTGGCCACTTGTCTTTGAGCTAAACTACAGCTAGTGTAAAATTAGTTCAATATAGATAATCAAAATTCTATTTCATTTGAAAACAAAAGAGAAAATCACAGAACTTACTTGAAGTAAATAACTACCAGAATGCAGACAATGATAAGCAAACCAACAGCACCACATACAGGAGCAAGTATGAGCAAAAGGTTTCGAGCCTCGTTAATGCTAGTTTGAGGATTTACATAACCACCATTATTATTTGGTTCATTAAACTTGACTTCAAATGGTGCAGAGTATTCACTTGATGTGTACAGCTTCTGTAAAATAAACAGATAAATAAAATACTTCAAAACAACAGAGAAATATCTAGGATGAAATGACAGATATAGTGAAAATTTGAGGAAATTATTCAGATATCGAAAATATTTTATTTAAATTTCATAATTAAAGAACATTTAGGGTTCTTTTTGACTTCAAGCAGGGTGCTATAAAATAAAAAGTCTTCTGTAGGAACTAGGAACTAAATCCAAGATTAAAAGTAAGCAGGAAAGGGGTGGGGGCCTCTAAATCAAATGTCAAGTTATAAAAATTCCTGATTTTTTTTTTGGCTTGGTCCTCTCATAAAATGAACACTTTTTCTCTAGATATATTATCCTACTTGAAACAGTTTTTTTTTTATCTTGATTTTAAATACAATGTTTTTTTTTATCTGATACTTATTTTCAGGAATGAGACTGATAGACTACAGGTTCTAGAAGCTAATGTTGCAGAAAAAAGAAAACAAAATGAAAATAAAGTTTTCTGATTTATTTTGAAAATTATTAGAAGTAATGATTTTAGATGATTGATACAGTTCAGCTTAAGACAATTGTTAAACAGATTGCGACCAAGAAGACAATTTAGTCTTTTGTTTAGTTCCTGAAGTTTTCTCCCACCATAAGGAGATGGTCTTTTCTTTGTAATCTAAATTAAATTGTAAACATTGATTCAATTTAAATGAACTTACATTATCAACAGAATATGCTCTCAGGAATACTTGATAAGTGGAGGATGGATTGAGTGGTCTATTTGTATGGGAACCATACATCTGTCCATTTCCTAGTTTAAACAAATCTGGTAGTGAATTGGCTTCAAATCTTGCAGCAATATATGGAGATGATGCAGGCATATCAATAGGATCATCCACATTCAGCTGTAAAAGAGAAAACATTTTTTTTCCCAGATGTAGAAAAGCCAATTAAAAAAAGAAAAAAGATTATTCTTCACTGAGAAAAAAATTATAGACAACAAATGATGAGTGAAATCTTGCAGGCAAAACCCAAGTCAAAAGTTACCAATTTCAAAATATGTCTTGTACTAGTTTTATCAAATGAAAAAGCTAGTGAAATAAGATGTTAGTGATACTATAACTACCAAAATCCCGCTGAAGAAAAATTTGGGCTTTTATTTAGCAATGCCAATTTACATGTAAACTTTTGAGCAGTATCTTTATTTACAAATATACATATTTCAAAAAGTCATTTGAAGATAGCAGCTAATTAAATCATTAAATCCGCAAATACTACTTCAAGAAATAATTTTGTCACATGTAAACAGTAAGGTGAACTAGGCTCTAGCCTTGGTTGGCAAGCAGTCTAGGAGAAAGACAACTCTGAATTCGAAACTGTAGACAAGGCAGCGATTAAAAGCAAAAGAAACTGTGAGGATCCATGATCACCTACATCATGAAAGGACATTTAAAGAGGACTTGTTAGAGTGTGCATGCTTGCAATGACTAAGCTGACTAACAAGATGTTGCTCAACTTCTTTTTTCTGTCTGCACATCGTAGATCAAAAATATTTGAATTATTTTTGCTGCACTAACTTTTGCAATCAAACACAGAGTAAATAAATTGATTTTCATATTTTATGACAATGGTAAAAATATAAATATTTCAAGAAGATAAAAGTTAAAATGCTCTGAAAAAATAATTTCTTAATGTAGACAGGTTTTAAAATTTTAAAGAAAAAAAGAAATCAAACAAAGCAGTTTCTGACATCTTGAACTTACCTCATCTATTTCAAAATCTTCTGGAGCTTTGTCTGGGTATTGGTCAGGTACAACAATCAAAAGGTAATGGCTGAGAGGTCCATGTTTTTCACTTGCTCTGTACAGCCGTAGCTCAACAGTCCCTGACCCAAATTTTTTTATAACAGGTACATCAACATGTGAAGGAGCTACAATTAGATAAAAAAGGTCAAATTTAGATTATAAACTCAGCAATAACATACAAAATGGAAACATATGTAACAACTCCTTTATAACTACAGTAGTATATATATATAATATCAATATTTAGCACAAGATTTGTTAAAATGTTCATGTATGGAAAGTCATTTTCTTGTTAGTGATTTGTGTGTGTGTGTGTGTGTGTGTGTGTATATACAGGGTGTCCATAAAGTTCGTGTGCACTTTAAAAAATATATAACTTTATTTGTATTTGCGATAGAAATAATTTGTTTTAAGGTTTTATTAAAATTTTATTTAAGTTTCCACATGTCCTCCATCATTAGCAATACAAAGGGTAATATGATTTTGCAGTTCACGGAAAACATTTGCCAACTGATTTGCAGTAATGCCTGAAATCACATTAGTTATTTTTAGCTATACTTAAAACTAGGTACATTAAACTTTATAACATTTTTGACAGATTATTTCTATCGCAAATACAAATAAAGTTATAAATTTTTTAAAGTGCACACAAACTTATGGAGACTCTGTGTGTGTGTGTGTGTGTGTGTGTGTATATATATATATATATATATATATATGGAGAGAGAGAGAGAGGTAGATATAATCGGACAGTGAAAGAAATTCACTAGATAAAAAAAAAATAATAATATTGATAATAAAACTAATAATATTTATTATATATTAGAAGCCCTTTTAACCAAATGGAAGCATAATGAAAAAGATTTTGAAATTCGCAATTCTTGGAACTCAACAAGACGAGAAACAAAAATTAAAAAAAAAATGAAGTGTGGCTTTCTTTTCTGAGCAACTTTTTTTATGTGCTATATTACTGAAGAGATCTGATAGTGTTTGGCACAATTAGGCTTATAGAGGGTTTGTAGAAGGCTTTCTGTGGAAACTATTCTTTGAATTTGCCTAAATTGCTGTTTAATCATAGAATAAGTGAATTATATATATATATATATATATATATATATATATATATATATATATATATATATATATATTTGTTCCTCAAATGCATATAGTTTCATGCATATTACATTGAACAGTTTTATTATTAGTACCAGCACTCGTGTTATATATATATATATATATATATATATATATATATATATATTTATTCAATTGTATGGATAGAAGTTTGTGACCCTGAGTTTCACAATTTTGCAATCTTCAGACAAACTCAACTTAAAAAAATAAAAATTAAAATAAAAACAAATAGACATAATATGTCAAGATTATTCAACCAAACATGCTTGAATGAAGATATGCTGCCCATAGGCAGCATATTATGTTTATTTATTTTTATTTTAATCCTCTAGAATTCTCTGATTGACTTAACGTTGATATTAAATTCATTAAGGAAGGCGCTGTAATATTTTTTTTCATTTCTTTTTCCCAAGTACTTTCAATTTTATCTGAGATCATCTTCAGGAGTGAATTACTAAGACTTAATATTTAACTGTAAATTCTAATCTATATTTAGTTTAAGATATCAATTAAACATTCAAGCTGTTATTTCTCTTGTGTCCTGAAAGAAAATAAAATGTGAAGAAATCTCAGAATATATATACATATATAAGAGTTAATATTTTTTTACCTTCAATAAGTGTCTCTGTTGTCAAATATTGGTCTGGTCCTGTTGTGCCATCTCGGAATAGTGCACTTATATTGAAATCATACTTCATTTTGGGCTGAAGGTTCTCGACTTGCCATGAAGATTCTTGTCCTCCAATTTGATGAGAAACACGAGGAGAATAGATGGCTTTAAGAGTGCCCTTTTCCCAATATGATTTAGAACCTTCAAAGCTCAGCTGTGAGAAGACAAAAGGAAACCATGAATAAAATGTGCAATTAACAAACTATTGCATTTGAATACAGTTTTAGTCACTTCAAGTAGACCAAAGCAAATTACTTCTAAGAAACATTCCTATTAAGTTTATACATATATCACAATAAATTTTTAATAAATGTGTTTTTAACAAATCATTTCTTTGAAATAATTTATCTCGGACTTTCCTAATATTTTGTATTTTTATATTCAAGTTATCATAATAGGTTGTTATCATTCATATTGTGCATGAATCATTCTGACAAAGATAATTTCTTTAACTTTCATTGTGTTAGCACTGAAACCAATTGCTTAAGTAAATATTCAATTCCCTTACACTTGAGAACATTATTGAAAACTTTCATAGTGTTACTTGTAATAATTTGCTAAATTTTTCTTGAGTATGACAGAATTATTCATTCTTTAAAAGAAAATAATCTGTAAATGTTTCATTTCTTTTTTAAATTGAGTGACTTGACAGTTGTTACTGGTAAACTTTTTTATTGGAAAACCAAATGATTCCAACAATAAAATGATTAAGGTGGGTGGAAGAGTTTGACAAACACTAATGAAAAAAAAAAATAATCATCTAAAATCAAAAAAGTTTAATATGTTTGTAAGTAAAAGTAACTTTAAAAACAACTTACAGAGTATGAGTTGACATTTGCTTTCTCTGGAGGATCCCAGGCGAGCTGAATGATTCGAGATGACTTCAAAGCCACTCGGAAATTCTGAACCGCATCAGGACGATCTGAAACGAAAATAAATAGACAATAAATGGTCTACACATCTTGCCCATCTTATCAATATTCCTGTCTTGTTAGCAATATGGCTGATTTGGGTTAGACATAATTCTTTTACAAGGATCAAGTGGAAAACTGTACTATTACTGCATTACACTGGTAAGTATCTTTTAATACATTCACTGTTCACCTGACACATGTGAAATTTGGAGGGACATTCTTCAGTGAGAAGTTTAATTTCTAAATAAATTAATTATTGAGATTAAAGGAAAACAGGAAATAAGAATTAGATAAAGACAATATAAACACTTCATTTGAAGTCATGTTATTTTGAGATGTGGTTTTTACATCATATTCATACAAATAAAACCATGCATTGACAAGGTCTGTGAGAAAATGATCCAGCCATTTAATATTAACAAAATTGTAGCCTACCACAGGCAAAGTACTTCCCTTAGGATTTTCGCTTTTCAAACCAGTCTACAAAGACCTCTTTCACAATCACTTATTATTTTTTCCATAGAGTTTCAATGGTGATTTTAATTTTGTGTAAAGCCAGAAATCATGGGGAGCCAAAGCTGGACCTTAAGTGGGTGGAGGCTAACATGCCACCCACTGGTAGATTTAGTCAGGTAAGTTTTTATCATGTTAAAAACTCAGAACACTTTGTGGAATCATTCCAAGAGGCTTCTATCCATAACAATCAGATGGTAACCTCAAATGTAGTGAGACTATTCACTAGGTTTCCTACAGATAAGGTTCTATCAGTGGTTCAAAACCATTTGAAATTGGAAGAAGCCCCTTCCTTGAACATACTAGCATTCTGATAAATAAGCTGATGGAATGTTGACATTCTGTGTACAGAACATTCTTCCAACTAGAGTCTAACATATACCAGGAGGAGAAAGGTGTGGCTATGGGTTCACCATTGTCAGCAATGATTGTGGACATATACATGGAATACTTCAAGGAAAATACGAAGGTGAAACCAGCTGCTCTCTTGATCTGGATGAACACTGAAAAGCCATAATTAGGGGCAAGACAATGAAATCAGATAAGGTTGATTATGTATGGAGCAAAAAGGATGATCACCAATGCCTGTGACATAAAAGTAAAAATACTAGACAGAGAACACTGGGAATTCAGATATCTACTGTTATCAGTTCCTATTATAAGAGAATCTTCAGTAGGCTTAACATAGAAATAAATGCAATATGGGAGCTATTTATAAATAAAGAAAATGGCAGCAAGGCTACAACAGCAGCAGCAAGAAAAGAAGCTATGGCAAATGCTGTCAAGTATAACAGCAGCTACAATAGACTCAACAGCAGACAGATTATAAGTTTTTTCATACATTCCAGATTTGACTTTTTCTTCTTCAATGTGGTTAGTTGTTTGTTTTTAAATTTACTTTTCTTGAGTAAACATTCAACTTTCCAATTTTTAATTAAAGTCATGGAATATATATATATATATATATATATATATATAATTTCAAATAAAGTATGTAATTATATATTTTATATTAAAAATTTTGCATAGAAAATAAAAAGATAAAAATACACAAAATTTTAATTAAAAAATGTATATTTTTCAGTGGAAAGTCATGGTAACTGCACAGTGGATTGTCCCCTCATGAGTCATAAGGTCTCCTCTGATTAATTGCCAAATTATATTAAAAACATGAATGAGATATTCAAAATGACTGGATACTTTCCAAACATGCCTCATATCTCCAACAGAGCCCTACTGCCACAAAAATGGGAATTGACAATTTGAATTACAAGATAATATTCAGACACATTTTCCATTATTCTTTCAAATTACCCATGACACATGTTCTTAAAAATAAAAATTTTTTTTTTTCTACATTCAATATGCTTTTCTAAATTTTATAATTTAATTTTGTTCTTACCTCTTGGAATCATATTCGTATATACCGAAGCTGACAAATTGCCAAATCGCTTACTAGTGGAGATAGCCTGGACTCGGACCACATAGATAGTCTGAGGGTCCAAGCCAGTAATTTCCGCAACTGTATATGGGCCAACATCAATGCTTTGCCAAAGGTCCATGTTAGGAAGGGCGAACATGTTGTAATATACACGATAGCCTGCAACTGGGAACGCTGGTTGGTTCCACATTACATCAATTGTTGTTGGAGATGTTCTTCGAATCTTCACATTTTGAGGCGTAGGAGGCACTGAAAGCAAAACAACATGGAATGATTTTGACAAACTGAAAGCAAAATAACATGAAACAATTCTGACAAAAACTTTGAACATTATTATTCTGAAACATGCAATGCAGATATAAACTTTTTATAGCATTTATGTGGTCATGCCAAGCAATATTCTTTAATCAAAAAAATTCATGGCAAAACAAAACTACAGCAATGCTGTTTACTCATATCTTTATAAATCTCCATCAAGGTGCGTTGGGTTACACAATTCTTAGTATGAGAATGTCCTCATAATATGTAAATATATCTAGAAAAAATAGCAAATAAAAGTTCCATTTCATCTCCCATAAATTTCATAACTAAAATCCTATTATAATTGTGTTTTTCCCTCCCTTCATTAGTTCACACAATCATTATGTCCTGCCAATACCTCATAAATAATGGACTGTTCCGTTTTGATTGCATTGAAAGTGGGTTAAAGACACTACTTGGTTTCAGTGAGTAAAAGAAGTAAAAATAGAAAAAGTTGTCAATTTCAAATCTTTTCATTCGTATTCCCTTTTTAAAATAATGACCAGCATTTATATTTGATTATTATTGCAATATTTTGTTAATATTGCTAAGCTCAAATATTTAACAATATGATAGTGGAATTTCTACAGATATTTTATTGTCACTGGACTCCATCATGAACTTACTCAATCATTAACATAAGAATTAAAATTTTTCAGAATATTAAAATAGGAAACTGAAATTTTCATGGGTTGAAACTAGTCATATGTTAATCTTATATAATCCCAAACATTTTATACAAATACTTACTATGTCCAAAAGTATGTGCAATCTGTTTGTTGCTCCAAGGTCCAGGTCCTTTTGAAGTGTATCCTCGAATGAGGAAGACGTAGTCAGTGTTCATGTCTAGGCCAGAAATGTCCATGGTGTTGTCAGTAACATTTAGGTCCTCAACATTGATAGAGTCAGATTGTTTGTGAAAGTTGACTTGATACATGATAATTTCACCATTTCGCAAATTCTTTGCAGGCAGATCCCAAGTGAGCCGAACAGAAGTCTCACTTATCGGGATCACAGTGAAATTCTGAGGAGCACCAGCAGGAGCTGAAAAATAAATCATACAAAAATAATTTATAAACCAAAACTACTTTCTATTTACATTTTATTGTGTGTGTGTGTGTGTGTTTAAATAGATGTCATTATGTGGTCAAAAGTGTGTGGGTGGGGATAGTTGAATGGATATTGGTGCATAAAGTGTAATCCAGAAGCAGAGTTCAAATTCCTGGCTAGTCTGTTGCATTCATTTTTACATAAATGCCTTCAAGAAAGGCATGAATTTATCTCTCCATCCTCCAGCTATTGACTAAATAGCAAAGTAGATTGGGCTCTCTAACTTGGAGTGGTAGCCAGTCTGAGAGAAAGAAAACTGAACTTCAAACTGTGGAGAAGGCAACACAAAACCACTCCATTATCTTTCCCAAGAAGACATGGCAATTCAGAGATAAAGAAATCTGT
The DNA here is from genome assembly GCA_903632075.3 of Acanthosepion pharaonis. Classification (NCBI taxonomy): domain Eukaryota; kingdom Metazoa; phylum Mollusca; class Cephalopoda; order Sepiida; family Sepiidae; genus Acanthosepion; species Acanthosepion pharaonis. Next base: position 5,882,035 of record CAHIKZ030000058.1, read on the forward strand.
GCATTCTGAAATTTTAAAAAATTATATAGCCTAAGTGATTTTTTTTAAAAATCTATAGTATTATCTAAATGAAAAGTCAATTTTTTCTTTCTTAAAAAAAATTAGATTTAAATTTAAAAAGAAAAAAATCAATTGGTCAATGAAAATAAAAAAAAAAAAAGAGGCTTTCAAGTAGAAATTGCCAAAATTAAACTTCTTAAAATAAACATATAGGACCTGTAATGGAACAAGGTTGAGTAGACAAGGAAATAGTCTGTTGACATGACTAAAGGTTTACAATAAAAAGAACAGTTTTTGACTAGAATAGACACAAAAATCTCTCTTCCCACTGATTTTCCCATAGTATTTAAATGTGATAGATGTTTAACACTAGAAAGAAAAAACGTATAACATCAGTTTTAAAAAATAAGCTATATGAATTTCTTATGAGGTCCTCAATCTCAAAAGTTGAAATATAATTGTTTCATTGAAAGTTTTCAAATTTGGATTGATGATAAGAAAAGATAGAAACAACAAAAAGAACTACACACAGAGCAGAATATATGCAGCAATTCTATAAGGGATAAACAGATATATAATGCCTTTCAATGTTTACAGTGATACAACTAAGAGAATTGATAAAAATTCTACAAAGTTTCTCTATTTCTTCATTTATTTAAATGATCATGCTATTCTAGAACTAAGAATTATAGTAAAATTTGATATTTCCCAGTATAAATGCTGCAGCTGACGTGTTCATTTTGTAAGGGAAAAGTTGAGTGAAAATTTGAATATAGACTTACGTCCATCAGGTGTTTTAATTGTATCAACGGCACGTTCGCCATAGTCAACTTGATTGCGTGCTGCTACACGAAATTCGTAAGTAGCTCCACGATCTATAAAACAAGAATAAAACAATGAATTAAATAAGAGAAATCCAACTTGAACACATCAAAAAGTGTAAGTTGTGAACAAGCTTTTTCCAATTCCTAAAATATTTAAAGCATGTGGAATGAATAAAAATGAAAGTATTAATTTTGAGGTCTTAATATTGTTAAGAACTCAAAAATAAGTAACCATGAACTTCACAAATATTCAAGTGTCAGTTGAATCTGACACAAACGCAAACTAGTCCACATTAAATATAATTACTAGAGAGAATAATAAAGATTTCATAAAATAATAAAATATCAATTTTATAAAAAAATTAATGAGTCATTGTCAGATGGGGATAAATAACATAGAAAAATAATAAAAGAATCTTAATTAAAAGCAAGATGGAAAGATAGTTTTGTTTGTAAAATAAGAATTTAAAATAAATTTCAGTAAAATATAACAAAATCTCATAATACTTTAATACAATCAAAGAGATGTCTTCAATAAGACTGTCTTTTGTCTTTTAAGATTAATTAATTTTCACACTGGAGACTTAAGTAAAGGATGATCATAAAGATGTCTACCTAGATAAGAAGAGAGAAACACGTATGTGTCTGGACGCAGAATATGTTCTTCATATCGTTCTCCAAGTCTTCCCCATGTCACCTTGAAACCGCGTAGACTGCCAAAAACTTCCCGGGGTCTTTGCCAACTGACTTTCACCTGTGGTGGTTCTTCTTGGCTGAATTCAACTTCTAGATTCCGTGGAGGTGTTGGTACTAGAAGCAAGAAATTAAGATCTGATTTAGTAACATAAAATTAAAAAAAAATAAATGCAAAAGTAACGGCTCATTTTCCATAAAAAAAAAAAAAAACCTGGAAATGAAAAAAGCTAAAACTGAAAATGAACAGTAATTAGTAAAAGTTAAAAAAAAAAAAAAAACACATGGAAGATAACGAGTAAAATGACAGATTATGTATTCATCCTTCAAAGTAATATTTAACCTGTGCAGGATGAGAATATATATATATATATATATATATATTTATTAGCAAACTTTATATAGATTATGCATTTATATGACCATGCACCTACAATCATGAGCTGAAGGATTAAAATGACATTCTAAAGCGACTACAAAAGGTGTCTAAAAAATGCAGCAGTTTCAATTTGCCTATTATGATTGAATTCTAATGTTTTAAAAGATTCTATTTTTAAAATAATCCTATTTTAGAAAACTGAATTTAATTAAAAGAGCTCATTCCATTCTCAAATATGGCCAATTCAGTCACTAAGGTGTTATGCTTTTGCAATGCTTATAGTAAAAGTCTCTGAAGATCTTTGTACAGAAAACTGAAAATCCCCCTTTTCTTATTGGTGTCCTTCTGCATTAATAGAAAAACTAAATTAATTTTAAACAGACAGCAACAGATATACAATTCAAAACATGAATGAATGAGAAAGAGATGCTATAAGCAGCTTTTGTATTTAAATGCTGCAGCAGTTTTAAATCTGTATGAATAAAATCAACAATAAAGAACTTAGATAATGAAATGTAAACAACCACAAATGAGTGACTATTCAAAACTAATAGAAATTGCAGGGAATTCATGAACATGTACAGTTAATATTCTTATTTGATTTTTGTAATACTGGGATTGACAATAAATGAAAGAAAAAAAATATCAATTCATTCTGTAAGGGTTGCTAACAATGGCATTTGATCAAGAACAACTATTAGTCAGTCCCCCAATGAAAAGTTTCACAGTTCTGATTTCTATCAACAATCAAAATTTCATTATTTACCAAATTCCAAGTTGATTTATCACAGAGTTAATTTTTATGTAATAGATTTCTAAAAATATAATTACTTTTAATGATTAAAATCTTGTGATATTAAATACTATCTTTGGATTTGCAAGCACACAAATTAATACAGAATGTATAACATGTTAGAATTTACAATGATCAAGGTTTCTAGATCTGTTAAAGAACTGTCTTTTTGAATTACCTATAGTACATCGATCTCAATGTGATTCAAATACAAAGTTTTAATGACATTGCATACTTGGGAGATTTTAGAACAAAGCTCTGAAAAGGCTGTATGTAGAAAACATATACAACATAATGGTGGTTTCATGTGTTATATATTTTTTATTAATGCAGTTTGTATGAACGTTACTTTCTCATAAACTCAAAATATCTGTTTTGGAAGGTTGATATTATAATTAACAATTATTTTAAGTAGAAGACATTTTGCAGCTAGCATTTATAGAAGCTGCACACTATATACAGGGTGTTTTGAAACATTCTCTGCCCAAGCCACTTCCTAATATCTGACGAAGCATCAGTTTTTTTCTCCTCCCCACCACCTTAAAAGAATGTCTTGGTTGAGCCAAGAACTTTTTTAGCACACCCTCAGATATACTCTATCTCCCATAATGTTTTATAAAGGATAAGTAACGATATTAAAAATGTTGATTTAGGACAATCTTTACCCTAAAAAACTTGTCATGTAAAATATAAAAGAACAAAACTTTTTAAAAAATATCTAAAAAGACAAGAAAACAAAGGACAAAAAACAAAGCCATAAAGAAGGAAAAAAAAAATGACAATTTCAGCTTTCCTAGCAAAAAGAAAATATAAGTGCATATATATATATATATGTACGTATGTATGTATGTATATGTGTGTGTGTGTGTGTGTGTGTGTGTATATATATATATATATATATATATATATATATATATATATAAAACATCTCCACACATTTGTAAATAGAAGCAACAATATCTCATGCTTTAAATTAAAAAGAAAGAAGACTGGAAAGATAGAGTTTAAAAATTTTGATATGTATGGGGAGTGAATGATAAATTTTTAAAAAAGCCAAAACAATTACCAGCGCCTTTTGTTTCCACTATCTTCGGCTTGCTCCGTATGCCGTCACCTTTCCGAGTATACCCAGCCACAGTGAACTGGTATTTCGTATCAGGCTCCAAGTTGGTTATCACGTGTTCAGTTTTTTCTCCATCCATTGTGTCTGCTATGCGTACGTTGTTTGTGGGTAGATCATTAACATCCAATTCGATATACTGAATTTGATAGCCTCGTATTATTCCATTTCTCTCTTTAGACGATGGGTGGCGCCACTCTATGAAAACTGCGGTCGAATTGATAGCTTCCACGCGAACTCTTCTTGGGTCTCCAGGAACTAGAGTACAATGATGAACATTAATGAATAACACCGGAGCCGCCAGTTATCTGTCAGCATTGCCCATTTAGGGACAATTTGACAAACGACGAAGCAGTTATTTACAATCAAATTTCATTTTAAGTTTTCTTTTTTTGTTTCACATTTTCTGTGAAATTTTTTCCAGTTTCCTTATAAAAATATTTGGCTAAAATAAAATTGTTTCATAGTTCCAAACTTGAAGACTAAATGAGCATAAAGGTTAAAAACAAAATATGCATACTATATATATATATATATATATATATATATATATATATATATGTATGCATGTGTGTGTTTGTGTACAAATTTAGACAGACATTCACACAGTCTAGTATAATACATGCATTTTTATCAAATTTTGTACATTACATGCTGAATTCATGAGAATCCATTACTTATTAGCATTGCAGCAACCAATTTATCACAAATGAAAGTGTACATTCTTATTATATACAATTTACTTATTGGATTTAATGCAAAGCAGAGCAGATTATTTTTATAATCATCACATTCATGCTAATGATGAAACAAAATGTTACATAAATTATCTAGTACTCATGACTTTAATAGCTTTTTAATGAAAGAAATATATATAAATATATTTTGCAAAATAATTACAGTAAGTCTGTCATATAGCTAGAATATATGTACAAAAATAATTTTTCAGAGTGAACATTTTTTAAAACATTAATTTTGCAATTAAAGAAAAAAGGCATTACCAAACACAAGAATACAGGTTTGCAGGAAACATGCAGCAATCCATTAATGGCAACAAAGTGAAACAAATATACAAGAAAGATGTTAGAACAGTTCTGAAAATCTGTTGTTAGTAGGATTTACTTTTAGATGAAAAACAAAACAGCAAAGGTTATAAAATATCATTTTTAAAATTTTATTTTTATTAGCTTAATAGTATTCAAAATATCTTTGAAGAAAAAAAAAAAAAGATTGTTCATATAATTATTCAAATGTATACTCATTTTAAGTTTCTTATCACCTTATAATTTGATATATTTACAGAAGTGTGCTCAATATGAGAGAAACAGTGTTTATAAATATAGACTGAAGATTGCAGTATCAATTCCTATATTCACTGTATATATATATATATATATATATATATATATATATATATATATATATATATAAACAAGTTTGAATAAAATGAACCAACAAGGTCTGTCTGTTTAATCATTGTATTTTTACGATTTTCAAATATGGCGTTGTGTATTGGGATCAAAATTGAGGATAAACAGACCCAAGTTCATGACTGTGTTGTGGTTTTGTCCAACTACTGTCAACTGTCTCGATCACTTTCAAGTACCAATGTGGTGTCTGTGGGGCAAAAAAGAATTCCTATGTCTACATCCTGCTATTCTTTGGAAGACTGAAGGTTTGAAAGTGTTTACAGTCATGTTATGTTTAATGGTTATTGGGAGCAAGGCCACACCAAAAAGTTAAACATAATGACACCACAAACTATTCCAAATTTTCAGCTTTCCAAAGAATAGCAGGATGTAGACAAAGGAATTCTGTCTACCACACAGGCAACACATCGGTTCTTGAAAGTGACAGAAACAATTGAAAGTATCTGAACAAAAATGCAATATAATCATGAATATCGGACACTTTATCCACAATTTTGATCCCAATACACACACCTTATTTGAAAATTGGAAAAATATAATAAAAAATTAAACACAGATCTAGTTGGTTCTTTTAAATCAAACTTGTTTGGATGAATACTTGTTGCCTAAATATACTATATATATATATATATATATATATATATATATATATATATATATATATATATCACCAGTCATTTCTGTCAGTGAAATGTCCCAATTCAAGAGGTAGATTTTCCAGCACTATGTCAGATTATCCATTTTGTCAACCTAAGAGAAGTCCAGTAAAAATTTAATACCATCGCTGACCAACTCTTATATCTATACAGCATCAGTGACTGTTAAAAACTTAAATTATTATTAAGTTTAAATTATATGCAAACTAAATGATTGAATAAATCTGTTAATCATATGAAATTCAATTGCTTGCTTATAATTTTGTCCAGTTTAAACAAACTTTCTGACCATCAGTTGGTGGACAACTGGTGGTGCACCTGTATTACAAAAAGACTTCTAAGCACTCAGCACATTCTAAACAAATCAACTGTTGTAGCACCTATAAATGAATTTGTTCAAAGAGAGCTGATTCAAAAAAGTAATTGTACCAATCTGTCCATGTCTCTCACTCATTTCAAACACAAACACAATTTTTCTTTGATTTTCTTCTTTTAGGGGAATACAATTCAAGAAGGGTAAATTACCATTAGTGCATACTGTAAACATATACTAATGAGTTAAAAGTCAGTTTTTCCTTTACTGAAAAGCACTGAAAATGTAAAAAGCTTAAAAGCTAAATTTACACCTTCAACTGTCATCAATTATTTTAATATATTTACATATTCAAGATAAAAAAGAAACAAATTTGCAGTAATGACCCATTAGTAGAGCAGTGGATCAGGATATGAAATGCCACTTAGAAGAAAGAAACTTCAAAGGCAAGTATTTTGAAACAGTTATCTTTCTGTCAATAAGCCTAACTTTTACAATTGAAATTAAGCAGCTATTATTTAGGGGTTGAATATTAGACAGAAAGTAACAGAACTTATGTTCTATCTTCAAAGTCAGGTTAGTGATATTTGTTCAAATTGGAAGCATCTTAATCTGACTTAATACCAAAATAAATTATTTATTTCACAGTGTTCAATAGATGATATATAAAATCTGTACTCTCAACAAAGGATTTTTTTCAGTTGCTGCTAGTTCTGGATCCAGGCAGAGTAAAAAACATCAGGAAATAAAATATAATTTGCTATCACTAACATGATAATTTCCTTGGAGACCAGGAATCCCATTTAGAGAAACAGGAATGTAGATGATGGGAACCTGGAAAATTAATATTCTGGCAAACATACAACAGCTGCAGCAATATTTCCATGTATCTCTTTTTAAAAAAAATATAGAAAGATTCATTCTAAGGATTGCTAATTCCAACAATCTGATATCCAACTCACAAGACTCCCAGCATTCCCACTGTGCCAAAGGCTGCCTTCAAAATATTTCAGTGACAAACATAACTTACATTTTTTTCCCCCTCCTAACCATAACGAACACAGGTCAAAGCTTTCAAGTTAATTCCCAGCTGTTGATTAATCAGCAAAATCTTGAACACAACACTGAACATTGAAAGTGGTCAACTGCTTGCCTGCCTGCCTGCCGGTCTCTTGGAACAGCAACTCTTAAACCCTTTGCAATAATAGAAACACTTGGCCAGGTAGATTCCCTTGAGGCTGTCCCCAAGGACTTGCTCTACAAAGCATTATCATAAATCTTTATAACATAACATCCTCAAAACTCTACCTGAGAGACAAAACTAAGGATGATGCAATATCACAACAGACCAGACAGAGAAGTTTGCCAAATTTAACTCTACTTAAAGCAGACAGTGACTATCATCAAATAAAAATGAAGTTAGCATTAACCTTTAGCACTCCACATTATTAATATTACTTCACTTTCCACTGGATTCTTTTTCAAGGTCTCTCATTTGCAGTAACCTTATTGTTAATTTCACTCAAAGCTGTTTTCTGTTACCATAGCAGGATATGGCAACACAACTATGAAATTCAAATAAATTCAAATTCAGGAATCAGAGTCACCTTCAGTGGCAGCATAAATGTTTTGCACAGCAAATGAAGTCACATACAGTGTAATAAAGGTTAATACTCATTCTCCATATAGCTAACACAGAGCACACTACTTCAATTCCATGTCCTAATTTCTAAGACACACAATACATATATTCCCCCTATACTGGTAAACATTACTATTTTTTTTTAAAGGTTCTTAAAAACAATATTTTGTTTGTCCTTACTTTTGTATTATAGTTTATTTAATTGCCTATGGCATTATTGAAACTTGCTATCCCATTATTTGAAAAAATTAATACGACTTGTGTTATTTTGTGTCATTTAGGAAATATGCATACAAATGTAAGAACATTTATAGAACAAAAGTAGAAAATGTTAGTAAATTTCAATACTTTGTTCAAAATGAATTTAGTAATAAAAATATAAACTGTTATAACAATTATAAAATTGATCTTCATGTTTCAGCAGACGGTTTTCACACTCTAGTCCAAATAGAAACTAAGGTATGGCTAATCAAGTATTCAGTATCTCCAAGGAGATACCAAACCAGTTGTCCAGCTTAAAGCAATAGCGCTCTCCGACCAAGGATCCCTTTGAAAAAAACAGCAACTTATCAATTTCTGTTTCACAGATAGATTTAGTCTGAAAGAAATGTATTTATTTAAAAAAAAAAATCATTTAAATTTTACTGCATGTTTTTATGGATATTTTAAATTCTATTTTTATAACTGAAAGTTTTTGTTTGCTTTTAAACCTTTTTATGTGCTAATGATCATATAAACAACTGGTCAGTGGATAAAAATGTACTGTTTTTTCATAGTTGACTATTTTTTAATTTTCATAAAATGGATTAAATTTCTTTTAAAGTATCTACTAAGCAAAAATAGTAAATCAAGTGTAAGGGAGTACAGACAAACCACTTCCCAATGACCAAACATCAGAATACTGTATCTGTCTATATTTCTGAGATGAAGTATTATGTACACTATTTATATTATTCGGACTATTGTCCTCATCTTTGCCACCATATTTATTACAACATTTTGGCCATTGTACACTCCAGCCTTCTTCAGGTGGTTGGAATATTGAACTGAACCCTTTATTTCGCTCACTGGGGAAGACTGTTCTAGTTCCACATGCCATGTTTAATGGATATCAGTTATTAGTTATGTCCTGTTAATTCCCCTCTCCAAGTTCTCCACTGCCTTAACCAGATATTGAACTCACACTCTTTGGGTTTGTCACTGATCTAACAATGTTTTATCCATTGTGACATGTCTCCTTGAGGACACATGGCACAATGGATAAGGGTGTTGGTTAGATCCAGTGACAAGACCCAAAGAGTGTGAAATAATTGATAACTAACATCCATTAAACATGGCACGTGGAACTAGAACAGTCTACCACAGTGAGCGAAATAAAGGGTTCAGTTCGACATTCCAACTACCTGAAGAAGGCCAGAGTGTACAACAGCTGAAATGTTGTAATAAATATGGTGACAAAGATGAAGACAATAGTTCGAATAATGTAAATAGTGATCGGAATACTGATCTTGTGAAATGGATCAAGATGTGAATGTCCTAGCACCCCTTCATAGAATTCAATAATTATCTTCTTTAAAACTGGTTTGATCTAGCTTAACTAATTTCCTCAAATAAATAATTTCAGATTCACTTAATGTCTAAGAATCAGAGAAGTGTATTTGTTTTATTTTAAAATCATATTAAGTTGATCATATTAAATAGAAGGCACAAGCCTTGTTTAATTTTACACATTGTATTAAAAAGAGAAAGCTTTTTTTTCTTTTTTTTTTAAAGTTACTCTAAAACATTAAAATATCAGAACTTAATCATTCAATGAAATGATGACAAGAATAAATAAAAATCATCCCAGATCGCATTAAGGCATCTTGTCAGTCTTGAGTTATAACACATTTTTTCTGTATCATAAAATGCAGTTAAAAAATAAAACTCTTTCTTTGATTAATGAATGACAAATTTATCAATTTGTGAAATTCAGTAAATTCAAGAGAGATTCAGCAAAAAAAGTCACCATGAAGCCTAATCATCAGATACATTGAATGACAATATTTGGATGAGTTTAATTCCTTGGAAAAAGAAAAGTAGCTCTTATGTCAAAAGGTAAATGTGTCACCTTTGAGCTAATGAATGTCTAAATGTAGACTAGCAAAGTGAAATACAATAATTTTTGTAGTTCTTTGTTATGAAACCTGTCATGCATGTGATAACTCATAGTTAGTAATGCATTAGAAAGAAAAAAAATGGAAGGAAAGGAAACAGAAAGGAAGTCATCTAGGAAAAAATAAATATCTTGAAATAAAAGGAGAAAATACATTAATCCAGATACAATTTTAAGATGTCTATTTTATCCAAAAGTTCAAATTGATAAATGGTTTTTCTTTTTTGATTAATTTGTCTGAACAATTTTAACACAGTTATGAGAAAGACCAAGATTTTTTTTTCCCTACAGAAGACATGCCAACTATAATTGTGTATTTTTTCTACGCCACTATTTATGTGCAGATAAAACTAAATAATTTAGTTGTGAACAAAGGAAAAATGGCTATATGGTCTTTCTGGCAAAGATAAATTGATCATATCATCTATTTCTACATATGATTCAAATCAGCCCATTTCATGATGCTCAAGCACAGGCACATGATGACCACCAAGCAATTATCACAAGATGTATTGTGTAAAGATCTCTGTTTTAGCAAGCAAGTGGCAATCAAATAATCAGTCACCTCAAGTATTAATATATATGTCAATTTTTCTTAGAGGTTAATTGAGTGTTTCTCAACTGATACACCCTGAAATGTAGCCAAGAGTACCCCAAGTTAGCAGAAGAGTAATTTATTATTTTTATATCTAAAAAAATCTTCATTTTTAAAAAGATTAAGCCACCAAGCACATGGCTTCCATGTCTAAGTCAAGTTTTTGTCATCTGATATTTTAGACTGGATGCTAAATTCCTTAATTTTTAAGAAAGAGTCAATAATCCTTTCGCTTTTGCCTTCCTCAACAGATTTAAATCAGTCATTATCGGACCCTCTAAAAAGAAAAGTAGAAGATTCTTCATAAATCTATTTAAATGAAAACTCTACCACTTAAATATACAATGTAATTGTCTTAAAAATAAATGCTTATTCCAGGAGGCTTCTTTATTATTTTTAAATTTCATGACTAATTTTTCCTTATTAAAATTTAAAGTGCGCCCCAGAGTTTTAGTTATTCTACAAGTGCACCCTGAAATAAAAATGATTGAGAAACACTGGTTTAACTATATAAAATTATTATTATTAATTTTTTTTTATGTAAGTCACCAGATTCATAAACAACTGCTCATGAATCTATAAAAATGGTCTAGACTTTCAACACTTATGATCCAAAGTGATTTATTTTATTAAGTGATGTCTAAGGAAAATAAATCATAGTAATTTAATTTTTATCAAAACTATCAGGACTATAAAGATTATTAACTTGGTAGCATTTTAAGTGCTTTTGATGAACAATGAATCAAATTCCAGAACAAAATGGCTACATTAGTTCCATATTAAGTATCAAACCATTGGGAAAAATATACTCTTATCAGTTTCTTTAGGCAGCTGAGAAAACAGGTTATATCAAAAGCATCCCCAATCCCCAAAGATGTTGAGCTTCTTTTTTCAATTTAGAACCAACTGTTCTTAAGCAAATTGGAGATACAGATGGTTTTTCACCATCTTTTAGTTTGGTGAAAGAATGTAAAAATGTGCAAATAATCATTGTTTTGCAACAGCTTTTCACCAAACAAGAAACGCACAAATCCAAATAGGATAGTTTCAAAGGAATCAATAAAAGAACAGCATTTCTCAACACCTGTCAGCATTCCTTCTTCTTAAACTGTTAACAATGATTTTGATTTAACAGCCATTTTATGAAAAAACAATTAAATAAAAATAAACAAGAAGAGCTAATTCTAAAAAAAAAAAAAAAACTAATCATTTTACTGTGTATTAACATCTGAACTTTGACAGAGTACAGTTAACCAGAGTGCATGTCAGAAGATGACAGATTGACTCATCAATTGTCAGGCAGAGAAAAATCAAGTTAGTAATCAATTGGTTAGCAAGCAGGTGCAAGAGAGTTTTTACTCCCCAAAGAAGAATGCTAGGAAGAAACAGCAACTTTATTAAGAAATAAATGCATGTATAGAAATAAACACAGATATTTTGTAATTGCATATTATCAATTAATGAATGTTTATTTAAATTGTTACATTTATTTCTTGTGACCAGTTTATCTAATTTCAAACAACAAAAATATAATCAGTATTCTCATGAATACATTTGATGAAAGTGTGATATGTCACATGCATATTTATTTGCAGTGTGAAAAGTTGATGTTTCCTTTTTCTCTTTCTTTAAAATATCCCATATTAAGTTTAGCTTGAAATTAATAGATTAGTACTTCAAAGTAGTGTGTAATAAAGAAAGAGATTGTAACTACTGAGAGGAAAGAAATACTAAAGTGAGAACATTTCCCCTCAAAAAAGGTATTTTTTAGCTTTTCCCCACCATCCCTAAAGGAGAGAAAGGATGAAAGTAAGAGTGAGTGAGCCCAAAAGGGGCCAAATGTATCACCAGACACCAAAACTTGTATTTTTTTTTCATCGTTATAGATCATTATTGAGAAAGCAGGTTATTAAGTAGCCCAAAGCCATTTCAAAAATAGGATTATTTTTCAGCTACCTACCATCTTCCTCAGTGTTCACTAAGATAGGTGTGGATTTGGGGCCATCGCCAACACTTGTGAAGGCCAGGAGCCAAATCTTATATTGAGTCCATGTAGCCAGGTCAGTCAGTATATAAGAATTCACATCAGCATCCACATTAATGACTTTGAATTTATCAGCACCACTTTCCTTGTACATAATCTTATAGCCTGTGATGTCACCATTTTGTTTGTTTTGGGGTGGTGGTTTCCATGTTATCTTGAGCCTGTGTGAGTCAAGAGCTATACCACTCACAGCCAGAGGAGGGGCACCTGGGACTGAGGGGACAAGGCAGTAAAAATGAGTGATAAATCAAATTAAACATGCAAAAGGATAAGTCATGCACTGAATGGTGTCAATTGGAGCTTAGGAGGTCAAAAATGATCATGATTGAAATATGGCAAAACAAATCAACCACGATGACTGCAGCAACAGCCAGGGGAATAAACTTGCTGAAGAGCTTGGTTCAGTGGTAAGCCATGAAGTTCATGCAAATGTGATGTTAATTAAGACTAATTTTACAAGTTAGAGAATTATAAACATTTTAAACTAAACAGGCCATTTATTTCTAAACACTACGTTACAGTAATTTTTTTTTTTTTACAGATTCAAGAAACTTATACCTGTATTATACCAATCTGTAGTTTATTGAAAACTATAACTAATCATTATTTAAAATATTCTGACAATATCAATTATCTATTGTTAATTTTTTATTAGTATTTCTTTCATCTTCGCTTGCATTTTACTGGCTACTGTTATTACTAATTATTACTATGAATTGGACAGGCAATATCCTGAGAATAAGAGTTGTGAGTTTAAATCTGACCAGGAACTTTATTTTTTTTTGTAATTGAGTTGTAATAAAAATTAACAGAAATAAGATGAAAGAAATTCTAGTCAAACACTAATAACAATGTTTGATGTAAAAAATTAAAGTATATCAATTATCATTTAGATTTCAGAAAAACAAGACAAACATTTTGATAAAAGTAGTTTAAAAATGTGCTGTTAAATCTTTAGACAGAATACACTACAACAATATGGAAACTTGTAATAAGGATCAGTAAAAATGAAAATGTGGTAGAGGAGAAAATTATATATATTTAATATACGAGTCTCTCAAGTGGTAAAAAAATGAATATTAATTATTTTAAATTTTACCTAAAGATGGAAATGAAATCCATTTCACTTTTAAGAAAGAAAAAAATCAGTAATGAAATCTTGATATCAATAAAGAAAAATTCAATATTGATTGATTTAAAACACAAGTCGTACACTCATAAATGAGATTTACTGGATACTGAATGGGAGAGCTGATTGCTCTCAGTAAATCTACCCACAAAGTCATTTCTTGAAACAGTGTAAGTAGAACACAGCAGTAATTAAACACATGTTGTATTACAGTTATTTTTTTTAAATTAAATCAATAACAGCTAGATTTAAATTCTACTATTTAAGGGATTCAATAACAGCTTAATTATACCAAAATAATTGATGAGCAACTTGTCATTGCTAAACTGCATTTAACAATGAGAAAATGAAAATTTATGTTAAAATTTCAAATAATTATGTTAATGTCAAAACAGATTTTTCCTGAAATTAATGGTACATACAATTTCTAGGCAGCATGGAAAGATAACAATTGATACCATGCATTTATGCTAAAGTGAATTGAGCTTTATAAGATTCTCAGAATCTTCAACACTCTCTTGATGATGGTGCTAATCGAGCTTTCTACAAATTCAAGATCTAGGATTTTCTAATCAAAATGCAAATACATAATGCAAATATTCAACTTTCTACACAATCATCTAATCTTATTAAAGTGGGTTTTATGTTGATTTTGCATAATTTTGTGCTGTTATATTATCATATTTTTTGTTTAAATTTGACCTACTGTAATTTGGATTATAATATTTAAGCATGAACAACAGGTCACCAAAGGAAAGAAGGCAATAAAATCAGATTATTTGAAAATATTTTGATACATTTCCATAACAAACATTCTGATTTATTCTGTTAGATTCACATTCTTAGTATTTAATTATTTAAGCTGAGTGTAAGAAACAAGGTTGTTTTTATATAATATTCAATTCTATTGAAAATTTAATCCTATTAACAAAGCATTGTTTTCTAAACACTTGCAAAATAATTTCATCTAGAGTGAATTTGTTCAAAATAAGTGCACTAAGAATGAACAATTTAAAAATAATTCAAATGATTCTGCCCTGAAATTTTCAAGAGAATAATAAGAGAAAATATATATTTTGAAGTTCATCAACTAATTGTAGATATGCATTCAAATGTAAAAAAAAAATGACTTAGTATGATGTATCAACATAATTTATATCACAAATAACATTTTCCTTTAAACTGGATACAAATGTACTATAGCTTAATAATGCAAGTGTATTTGAATATTAACAGATCTAATGTATCAAAAGATTTTCAATAATCTCATTTTAAAAAGGCTAAACATTTATGGCCAACAAAAAAAAATAGTTTGCACAGAAGATAAAAATAAAAGTGATAGGAATTAATAAAACAGAAGATAAAAAAAAGTGCTGGAAATGAATAGAACAGTCTGGAAAACTGACAAGGGTCAACTGATGATAAATGACATGCTTTCAAGACAAGATGGCTTGACATATTTGTGCTCTGGGGAACAAAAGACAAATAAATTCATGTCTACTTTTTACTAGTAGACAAAAAGTTAAATGCACAAAATACAGTCATGGTTGACAATTTACAGAAGACAAGAAAAACATCAACAAGTAAATGCTTGCAATCTGATGGAATGGAGATGATGGATGGATGTGATGGCTAGCAACAAGACAAGTATAGACTTGGAACAGTGGTTAAGTAACATGACTGGAAATAAGAAAATAATGGTGATGACAGCGTTTGCAGTGCAATATACCACAAAATACAAGTATAGCATTGATACACAAAAACGATTTTAAAATATAGAGCAGCAAGAAAACTTATTTATACAGTCAATATATGAGGGATTAAAAAACTTTAATAATATATTCTTTACACTTTTTAATAAGCTTTGTCTAAAAATTTGGATAATCAAAATCTGTTAACAACACTACTTGATTATATTAATTATATCACAAATAAGTGAAGAACAATTTCAAATAAAAGAAATACAAGATTTATTCATCCATATTAGGTCTAATGTGCAGATTATATAACTACATTTGTGGACTGAATATTGAACACCAGAAAAAACAACTGCCACATTTGGTAGTTTTGATATAAAGAAATGGCAAAATTCCATTCCAATGTGAAAAAAAAAGAGACAATTGTTGTTTATAATATTCAATGTTATTATGGTTGAATTCAGAGTTGAAAAACAAAAAATGCAATAAACAAGCTTTCTTGCTAGTCTACTAAAACATAAAACATGGATAAAATAATAAGGCAACAATGAACAAAAAAATAGATGGTAGGAAGGTTGATGAATAAGATAAGCATGTGTCTATCTGCAAACTAAGAGTGGAGCAGGATCAGGTGAGTAAAATAAAAAGAGGAAAGAACAGATACAAGTTGGAGAAGTGCAAGGATGAAGAGAAAAAAAACGGTCAGGAGGAATAAGCAGGAAAATCAAGAGGAGGACAAGGAGGAGGAAAAGGTAATGAAGGATTTGGTAAGCAAGGAATCCGCTGGGGCTTATACAGTGGCGGTGCTGATGGTAGTAAAGAGTAGAATTGGCAAGGATCAATTCTGAATCCTATTGCCAACTTTGAGTGTTAGTATAAGTAATAAGAGTTGGTAAATTTGTTTGACTTTTCAGACAAGTGCTAGAAGAATATAGAGGTGGAATTAAAAAAAGTATTTGCAGATCAATTTATGTTGAAATTTCAGACAGTGCTTCCTTCCTTAAGAAAAAAAAGACAAATGTTGCCTTACCAAAAATGTAATACCAATAACGATATTTCAAATATTTATAAACACATGGAAAATGAAAAAAAAAAATGTGTTGTGTCCTTCAAAACAGAAGCAAAGAACCAGTCTTATAACTAAAAATTCAAATTATTCTTATAATTTAATGAGAATGAATAAAAAGAGAAAAATATCAGTGAAGTATGCCTTTTATGAATGCATTATACTGCTATAAAGTAGTAAGCTGTTCTCGTCACATCTTTCTGCAGACTGATAGATGATACTTACCATCAACTAAATAGTGCAAAGTTAATTAAAAAAGAATAGTAGGAAAAAAAACAAGTACAGGGACAAAAAAGACTCATATTTATCAAAAGCTAAATATTAAATCCCAAGATGGTTTCTATAAAACTGGGAATAAAAGTTCTTGTTTATTCAACAATTTTATACTGAATAATAATCATTTTTTTTTTCAATAATTGTAAATTTTGTTATGAAATTCGGATTCTATAAACTTTCAGTGTGTATTATGATTCTGTTAATAAATTTCATGTTTACAATTACATATTTACAATATAGCTTTAAAATGCCTTTTTAATAAGATTAAATTTATTGCACAAAATATATAGAATATAGTATAATGCAAAATTTGAGATTTTGTTGGTCATATCCCAGTTTTGAAAAAAATCATCTGTGAAGTAAACAGGCTGCTGAGTCAATATGAATTTAACAAAATCTGCACCATTAAGTTTACTATCTTTACTAATAATGTATAAATGACATTCATTGTGAATAGAAAATAAAATTAATCTTTTTTGCAGACAAAGTGTTAATTTTATGAGCAGAAACCTAAAAATCTAGTTTTTAGAAGTTGTTATTCACATTGGCTATACTTTATAAACCCCTTAAGACATGAAATCTAAAATAAATGGCAAATAATAA
The DNA here is from genome assembly GCA_903632075.3 of Acanthosepion pharaonis. Taxonomy (NCBI): domain Eukaryota; kingdom Metazoa; phylum Mollusca; class Cephalopoda; order Sepiida; family Sepiidae; genus Acanthosepion; species Acanthosepion pharaonis. The sequence continues at coordinate 5,899,450 of CAHIKZ030000058.1, forward strand.
TTGAAATTATGACACTTTTTTTTTTCTTTCTAATTAATTTCAAAATGTCTCAGGAACCTGTTAAAGACTGCAAGGAAAACAGCAATGGCTTAGTGTGGTACATTTGACAAGTGAAGAAATAAAAAAGCACAAAAGGGAAAACACAAAACCATAATAAAACATTTTTAAATGTAGAACCGAATAAACCAACAAATGGAAACAAAAAAAAATTATTTTTTTTTTTTTTAAATAAGAACATTATTTCAATGATCTTTCCTTTTTGTTCAGTCAATCCAAAAAGAGATTTTATTATGGTTGTATGTTTTCCAATAAAAGATAAAAATAACTAGAAGTTTTTTTTGTTTTTTTTTCTTTTCCTTTTATTTTAAGGTTGGTTTTTTTTTTGGCCAATTTATCAATGACTTCTTAAAAAAAAAAAAACCTTTGACATTTTAATAGTCTTTTTATACCAGGTTAATGAATGACTACTTGAACAGCTAGAATACTGTTGTGAATGCTTCTTGAGTGTTACTGTTCATTTTCCTACTTTTAATTTGTAAATGTCAGATACTCTGTATTATATTTTTCAAGCATTGAGCAAAAGACTATTAATGTTATCAAAAGCTTCTAACAATTTTTTTTTTCACATACAGTAACTATCAAACATCGACCCAACATTTTGGAGGAAGAACAACTGAAGCATGTGCAAGAACATAAAAGTCACAATAAGATTGGCAACTAAATGTGACAAGATATTCTGTTCTAATTTATCATTTGTTTTGCTAATGTGCTCAGATCATTAAAAAAACTATATACTCACAATATTATCACAATAGTACCACAAAGTAAAAGAACTGATAACACTTACCATACTGTGGTGTGCGGACTTGTATTGTAGGTGTCCGTGCTCCTTCTCCACGGGCTGACTTAGCGGATACTTGCACATGGTACACAGTATCAGGTGTTAAGTCTACTAAGCGGTAACTTATCACAGGTGGTTTGATGCTGATATGGACATTCTGTCGGTAGTGAGAATCATTGTAGTATAATTCATAACTCTCAATATGGTCCATTGCATCAGGTCGGTCCCATGTTACATGCACAATATTAGGAGATTCTGCAATAGCTTGCAAATTTTTCGGCTGTTGAGGGACTGAAAGAAAAACAAAAGTAAAACATGGGAATTATAGAAACCATTTTTTGAATAATCAACATCAGTAACATTAATAGGCATGCAGATAGGAAGGAATAGAAAACAGTTTAAAACAATAAGAATCTAAGAATATATATATGAGAAACATATCATACAATCCACAGCACTTCATGCTAGCTAATTATTAAGTGGATTAATTTTGTTAATATCAAATCATTAAGGCACAGTAATAGCTTACTTTTAAAATGATTTAAATTCTTCTAAAAATTTGCTAATATTACAAGTAAAATCAAATAATAAAATATTCCAAATATGTGCAGAATTTAATTTGTTTAAATAGCATTATAAACAATCTTTTTTTGTTTGTTTGTTTTTTTGGTTTTTTTTTCATAGGAAATCACAACTTCTTCCTTTCAAATTATCCAGACAAGTGTTTCAAAAACGAGCATATTAAACAAAGCACTACATTATTGTCATCGTTATAAAATATGAAGTGAACTCTCAAATGAGAAATTACCAGTTTTCTGAAGCTGGAATGCTAAGCTGAAATTCTGAGAGAATTAAACTGATTATAATTGGTAAAACCTGACTAGACAAAGAAAATGATTCATCAGAATCACCAATTCACAACATCTCTCTCAGTGATTGTTCTGAATTTGTCTCTTATTGTTCTAGGTTTCAATCAAATGATGATTCATCAAGTAGATGAGGGTTTGTGGCAAAGGTGGAAAGAGAAAGAGCAATAATAATTTTGGAAACAAGGTCTCCACCCTTACACATACCACATCATTAACAGAATGGTAAGAAACAGGGCAAGAAAAGAAACAAACAGCCCTTGTAGAAAATACTAAAATAGTAACTGCTATATATAGCTGTGCAAGGGGGAAAATTGCTTTTTTTGAATTTTTAAACTGAAGCAAGCATTTAAATAAGACTGCTTTGAGTAAGTCTTTCAAAATTGTGTGTACAGCTAAAAATAGAATTCTCTCCTAGAAAAGTATTTAATTTCAAGGAGTTTGGCTAATCAGTTTAAGTTAGGTACTTTACAAGTATAGTAAGATGCTTATGCATCTATTACAAAAGTCTACAGAATACTCTCGATTCCGTAATAGACACACAATAAATAAATTTGCTTTAAAATATTATAATAGCATTGCTTATTTTTTAGCCCCTTCCCATTTAAAAATAAAATAGAATACCCAGTTAATCTGTCAATATTTTTTTTTAATTTTAATTAAATCAATATATTACAACTTTTCAGTCTTGTGCTTTGTTTTTAAGGGGAAAAATCCATGTATTATGAAAATAATCAAGGAGGGTCTAGCCCAAAGCATAATTCCAAGCCTTAAAGTCGTGCATGCCAACATGACTGACAAAGGATTACAATGGCTGCTTACTCTAAACCTACTATACAGGAAGAATTCTGAACAGGGTGTGCACACACCCAACGGAGTGGTAGAAGTTGGATTAAATATATTTGGGGATAGCAATTTGAAATTTCAGAGAGAAGAGTGAAAAAGATTGCATGGCTAAGAACTGAGTCATGCTATGGCTTAATAGATTAATTCTAAAAATTTTCAGAAACTTAATTTTTTTCGATGTCAATGTCAGATATAAAATAAAAAAAAAAGTTAGTCTAGAGAAACACTAATTTTTACAGCTTTTAATCACTGGTCTAGAGAAACACTAATTTTTACAGCTAAATGAAGAACACATTTGCTTTTAAACATAACTGACCTATCAGTATTCAAATCCTGTTTGCTTTTAATACTGCCTTGAACTGTAAGACCTTTTCTTCATTTCACTCTTTATTGTTGCATTATATTCTCATTTGATCAATTTAAAAGTGGTCAGATTTTAAACATCAGTTTCATGGCAAATATTACCAATAGCTGAAGATGAGTCTTCTATGCAATGTAATGCAAAAGTGAAAATTAATGGTTGATACAACATTATCCATAAAATAGTATAATGGCAATCCATTGTACACTTTGCTCCAAGAAAGAACAAAATATTGTGCATTTATTGATTAATAATTCAGAATATTTAATTTTGAATGCCACATGAGAAACAAGCAACATAATCAGTTGATGAATGAAATGTTTGAAGGTTTCATTAATTCAAGCTTTGCAATATGTTATATATGCATGAATGTGTATGTAGCATCACAGTTATTGGTGCAAAAAGTAGGACTGGCATGCCACGTTCAAATTTCAGTCAAGGCCATTACATTTGCTTTTGCACAAATACCCTTGGGAAAGTAATAAATCAATTGCTTCTCACCACATCTAAAGGTTAATAGTAGAGAAGACTGGGCTCTCAAGCCTTGGTTGGCAACCAATTAGAAGAAGGGTAACTCTGAATTTAAAACTGTTTGGGTATGGTGTTAGCAACTCCATCCTGTAAAATCCTATATTACTACAGAAACCACAATAATGTATCGCATGGTGATGCTTACATACATAGTTATATTTAAATTATTTGCCTTTGCCAAAAATGACACTGAAATTCTGTTTTTTCCACCTTATAAACAACAACTTCATTTCAAGTTTGCATTACTTTTCAGTGTTGGACTCACAACAAATGTTGCTTTAATACAATCTCGTTATATGCTTAAAATATAATACAAATAAATCATTAAATTCTGCATCTCACACAAGAATCTGAGTGTCTAATTCCACCACTAAGAAAATATAATAAAATATATTCCATTGGAATACTAATAAAAGCTGTGGAATATATGAAAAATATTTATGTTCTCAATTCACATAACAATACATGCAAGTTGATGAAACTGTGTCTTCCAATTATGATTACAATCTTTATTCCTATATGGCATTGGTTTCTTTCTTCTAAACCTTTAAAAATGCTTCCAGAAAATTGCATCTTTTTATATAATTTATCTTACATAAAGAAAAAAAAAATCATAGTCAATATATATGCCAATAAAGCAAATGGTGAATATTTTAATGAACAAAGATGTGTTAATAAATAAATATGGAAATAAATTACATTTTTATGAGTTCTTGAAGTGGACAATCTATCACAAGATTAAAATGGCTTTTTCCTTATTTTCAATAAAACTATTATAAAGTTTAACAAAAGGACACTGTTTCATCAATAGAAAAGAATAGATATCATATAGACAACATATAGTTTTAAATGCTGTTCTGAACAAAAGCATAGAATTGACAACAAGCAACATCTCAGTGAAATAAGTCAAAGAATCTAGGATTCAAAACAATGGAGGGATATTCAACATTTTTTTTTTTAAAAGTTTGTTTTAAATATTTTGGATTTCTAAATCATGAAACCCAAATGCAAATAAGGGTCAGGAGTTAAACATTTAAATTTTGAAAGAACTCAATCATTAACTTAGGTAGCTGCATGGTTTGCTCTATAAAGGCACCAGCAGCAAAGACAGAAGTAAAAAAACAAAAAAAAAAAAGATTAATTATTAAAAAAAATAGCAAAAGGAAAAAGTGATGAACACAAATTTACAAGATTTAAAACCAGGGAAAAAACTGAGGAGTCTATCAATGACAAGGATAATTTGGGTTATGATCTATAAGCAATGATATAAACACTTCTGCTTTGTAGGCTGGGTGTGGGGAAAAGTACATACACACATATGTGGAATAAAAATGTTAACTTTCAGAGTATTTTTAGTTGATTAATCACAGCAACTTTCATGCGACTGGCACACTTAGATGCATTTACAGTGTTTACATTCAGAAGATGTCAAGGCAAATTTTGTGGACCTTTTACATAAGACACAATGTTGTGCAATTTTTTTTTTTTTTTTTTCATTTAAAGCATCATTTCAGCCTACAAAATAAAACTTTTTCATTCAAAATAAATATCAAAAGAAAGATATATTACCCCAAGCTTTTGCAAAAAAGAATGTGTGAAATGTACTCTTGAAATGACCAATAATAAGTGTTTTTAATAAGCTAACAAAAACCCCTTTAATATCAGTTTCCAAAAAAAATTAATCCATAAGGAAAAAAATATGTAAACAAAAATTGGAATTGAGAAAAATATGCTCAAGAAATTTTTGTATGAAAAAAAAAAAAAAAAAAAAAACCCCAAAAAACTAAGGCAACATATTGCAAATAAAAATATAAGACTGCCAGAGCTGACAATTGTTATTAGTACTTTAAGTTCACTACTTAAATTGGTAAACCGTTCTGTAATGAATAATCAAATTCTTAAGCACTACCATTTTGAGGGATATACTGAATTTTGTTTCTATGCAATTAATACAATCCTGTTATTTATAGAATACTAATAATTCAAATATTTAGTTATCTTTTTGATAATTTGGAATACCTCTTCTATTTTCTTTTACTGTACAAATTATTTCAAGTATTTCATATAACAATTATAGTTGATAATTATTTCAGTTAATTCTGCTACAATAAATAATAATTTCATTGTTTAATTGCCTAACACAAAATTATCTTTTCTATGCAGATAAATCAGAACATTTTCTTATGAAACAAATTTAAAATAAAAGGAAAATTGAAAAAATATACTACAAAACATTTCAGATGTTAGCTACAAAATGAAACATAAAAAATGTTATATATATTTTACCTTGAAGTATTAAAATACATGTAACATAAATACTGATTTTAATAAATCTTTTGCCATTTTAAATATGTATACATATATTAATAGAAAGAAATAGATGGAAATGAAAACCACCACCACCACCGACAAGATCATAGAATCCCAAGCTGTGAATGACGCAAATCACGCCAGGACAATAATGACTGCCATCATGTTCAAAAACCCAAGTGCTTGTCAACTTGTTACTCACCTGCCCCCTACAAATGAGTTGTGACATTTATATAACTATCTAAATCATAGTTAAATAAAAAAAAAAAAAAAAAAAAAAAGGAACAGTTTAAAAAGCTTGATTGATGGCATGGAAAGCAACCAATATGCAAAAGCATCCATTGCAGAAAGAAAAACTGCTATGGTTATATATGTATAGACATATCAACCAGAGCATCAAGGTAGTGGCCAGGTGTCTGAAGTATTATATTATTAGTGCAGAGTATGAAAGAACAGAGGACAAGGTGAGACAGCGCAAAAATTTACCCGCAACAGCGCTTTATACAAATCAGAACAACAGGTGTTTAGTGTTTCTACTTTTGGCCAAAAACAAGATGGGAAACACAGTGATTAGCTAAAGATTGAATTTTCTTTTTAAACAAAGAGATTGATATGGTTTGAGCATAGTTGAGAGAAAAATAAAGACAAGGAAAGTAAAAAGTACAAGATTGAAATAGGATTAAAGAAGTAATGAAAAGAAAAATGAAGATGTGTGTAAAGAGAGAAATAGGAATAGATGCTGAGTGAGTATAGAGAAATATAAAAATAGATATTGTTTAAGTAAAGTAAAATAAAACTAAATCCTGAATAGAGAGAAGGATATATGTTGTTATAGAAAGTATGGGATAAGTGATAAATAGGGATGTTAAACAAATGCAGAAAGAAATAGGGATAGATGCTGAGTAAGGAAAGATAATGATGCTAATCAAGTAAACAGAGAGGGAGAGATGCAAAACAAAAAGGGAGAGAGAGTCAGCAAATAATGAATGATAGAGAATGTTTGATACCAAAGAAGTAAAGAGAGTGAAAGAGATAGTTACTGAAGGAGTAAAGGCAGACAAATATGTATAGATGAACAAATAAAGAAAAATAGGACTAGATCCTGAATAGAGAAAATCAAAGATAGGTGTGGAGTGAACAGAAAGCAAAATATGTTGAGAGAGAAAATAGGGAGAAAAACAAGGAAATATGATGAGTAAAGGTACTGTGCAAGTAATAAACAAGGTAAAAATGCTGATTAAGTAAAGAGAAGGATAAAAGAGAGTGGCAAAATATTGGCTACAAAGGAAAAGTTGCTAAGTGTGTAGAAAGAGAAGAAAGGAGCAAGTAAAAAGAGGAATGAAAAAGAGTGATAAAAGAGAATCTAGATAAAGAGTAAGCATAAAAGAAAAGGATAGATGGAAAGCAAGCAAAAAGAGAGAGAGAAAAAAAGATCAAAAAAGAGCAAGTAGCCAGAGGAAAGATCTAAAAAAGAGATGAAAAAATGAACAGCACAAAAGAGAGATAAAAATATAAAAAACAAAGGAAAGATGAAGAGAGAGCAAAGAGAAGAAAAGATGAAGAGAGTGCAAAAATAAAAAAGATGAAGAGTGGACAAAGAGAAAGAAGGCGAAGAGAGAGTTCAAAAGGAAAAAATGAAGAGAGTGCAAAGAGAAAATAAATGAAGAGAAAGAAAAGAAAATATGAAGAGCAAACAAAGAGTAGAAGAGATGAATAGAGAAAAAAAGAGTAGAAGAGATGAATAGAGAAAAAAAGAGTAGAAGAGATGAATAGAGAAAAAAAGAGTAGAAGAGATGAAGAGAGAAAAAAAGAGTAGAAAAGATAAAGAGAGAGAGCAAAGTGAGGAAAGTAAGTGAAGAAAAGATTTAAAGAGAGAGCAAAGAGAAAAAAATATGAAGAGAAAGAAAACATGAACAGTGAGCAAAGTGCATAAAACATGTTGTAGAGAGAGCAAAGAGATAAGAAAAGATGAACAAAGAATATAAAGCAAGGAAAAATGCAGAGAGGGCAAAAAGACTAGAAAAGATGAAGAGAGAAAGCAAGGAGAGACAAGAAAAGATGAAGAAAGAACAAGAAGAATCAAAGAAATATGAAGATAGAGTAAACATATTGAAGATAAAGAGAGAGCAAGGAGAGACAAAAAGAGAGAGCAAGGAGAGACAAAAAGAGAGAGCAAGGAGAGACAAAAAGAGAGAGCAAGGAGAGACAAAAAGAGAGAGCAAGAGCAAGGAGTGACAAAGAGCAAGAGCAAGGAGTGACAAAGAGCAAGAGCAAGGAGTGACAAAGAGCAAGAGCAAGGAGTGACAAAGAGCGAGAGCAAGGAGAAACAAAAAGAGAGAGCAAGCAAAGATGGGGCAAGAAGAGACAAGAGAAGATGATGAGTGAGCAAGGATATTAAAGAAAATATTAAATAAGGTGAGATTAGAAAAGATAGAGAGAGTCAAGAGAGTCAAGGAATGATGAAGGAAGGGAAAGAAGAGACTAGAAAAGATGAAGAAAGAAAGCAAGGAGAGAAGAAAAAATGAAAAAACAAGCACAAAGAGTTAAGAAAGATGAAGAGAGAGTAAACATTGAAGAAAAGATGAAGAGAGAGCAAGGAGAGACAAGAAGGGAGAACAAGGAAAGGTGATGCGAGGGCAAGAAGAAACTAGAAGAGAGAACAAGGAAAGACAAGAGAAGATGAAAAGAGAGAGAAAATATGGAGGGACAAGAAGATGAAGAAAGGCATGGAGAGACAAGAGACAATGAAGAGAGAGCAAGAAGAAGCAAGAAAATATTGAGCAAGGAGAGACTAGAAAAGATGAAGGGAGAGCAAGGAAAAATGAAGAGAGAGCAAAGAAAAACAAGATGAAAAGAGTAAACAAAAGAAAAAAGATGATGATGAGAGATAAAGAGAGATAAGAAGAGCTAACAAGTGTATAAAGTGGGACAGGGATGAGAAAACATGGAGAGCAAAGAGAGAGAAGTAATGATGAAGATAGAGTAAACATAATAAAGCTGTAAACAGAAGGAAGAAAAGGTGCAGAGTGAACAACATAGTAGAAAAGATAAGTGCATAAGATAAAAAAAATGCTGAAGAAGGACAATGTGAACAAAATAAGGATGTTGAGAGTGATAGTGAACAAGTCATGGCAAGACAGAGAACTGAGGAAGAGGGAAAAAGGTTGTAGACTATAAAAATGAAATGGATAGATGGAATTGTGTAGAGAGAGAACAGAGCCAAAACATAATGAATCTAATGAAAGAAAAGATCATTAATATTGATAAAGAATATCAATGAAAGTATATGAGTTTCTCAGATAAAAGAATGAGAAAGAAGAATAAATGTTGAGTGAAAGAAAAGCATATAAAGAAAAATAAAAAGGTTAAAGTGAAAGATTATAAGAGTAAGAGTCAGAAAAAGAGGGACAGAAAGATATAAAGAATATAGAAAACAAAGAGGTGCCATATTAGAGTGTGAAAGAAAGAGAAATTAGAAAAATGAAATATCAAATAGAATGAGAGAGAGAGAGAGAATGTGAAATGATAGAGAGATTATGGATAGACTTATTAAAGATTGGGAAAGTTCAAATGAACAGATTATTATTTGCTGACCATCTAATAACAGCGCAATTCTGTTACTACTTGGTAACAATAAGTGCAGGTTCTTGGAGACAGCCAATAGCAGTGCAGCAACCAGACATGAATTTATTGCATATTGTCTGTTTCTGGTATTAAAAGCGCTAGCAACAAGAACACAACAAATAATAGGTGCCAGCAATACATTGCCAACTTGAAACTTTTATATAATTCCATTCAATCCCTGGGGATATTAGGATAATTATTATTTAAAGTAGTAAAAATTTTATCAAAAACTTAATTTACTATATAAAATAACACTTTTATTGAGTCTATCTTATCCATGATACAGATGCTTAAGGAAGAAGATAAAAATGTATATTTCAGTCTTGATTAGTAAGAGATTTTTACAAACTTTTACCAAATCTTTTATTAACACTGAAAACAATCTCTATCATAAAAGTTAATTAGTCTGGAGTGACTAACTTCAGAGAAATTTGGCTTGATAATAAAAAAGTAAGACGGACTGATTTTGTTTTGTTTTCTTTTTGATCCAGATTCTCATTCCCTATGCAACACAATAATATACACATCAGCTCAACACTTAGTTACATTTTTTTGTATATATTCTTAATTCTCCATTTAATTTTTTTTTTCATTTTTTGTTTTTTTTTTAATTCTAACATGTTAATTAGTATTGTTTGCATCATTAATGATTAGAAAGAAAATTGTTTGAAGATTTTTTCTAGTTAAAGACAAATATCAGAGAGAATTAAAAATAGGAAAAAAGTTTGGACTCAAGACAAGCCATAATGTGCTGTAGGGAGTGGTGTGGCTCTGTTGTTATTTTAGACGAGTTTCATGTCAAATATGAGATTTTAAAAGAGAACATTTGTTACTTGAGGAGTGCTATAATAAACACTGTGCTATGTAAAGTGCTAGACACTTATCCTTTCAATCATTGATTCCTTGGTTTAGTATGAAATTTTATACAAAATGATGCATCTAGTAAATGGCTCAAAAATTTATTGGTAACATAAAAGGTGTAACATACTGACATTTGTTTCATTTTCTTTAAGAAAAAGAATTATAAAATTGTGTGGAAAGACAGCATGGGCAAAATGTGCAGAAGTGCTGTTAAAAAGGTTGAAAAAGTGCTCAACTATTTAAGCAATGAAAGAGTGAGTACAAAGTCCCATTTTAGCTTAAATCTTTGTTTGATGCTCTCTATTTTAATA